>CM060836.1:44342500-44502500 GCA_030762175.1 Metallyticus violacea
TTTTGCTGTAAGGCTTCCGCTCAATTCAGCAACTTTATTCACCACTCGATGGTGCATTTGTAACTGTTTATCGTCAGTTAACTGTCATAAAATATTTTCCCAAATGAAGCATCTTAAGAAAACAAAGACATGGAAAACCGAAGGTGCTTAATCCAAATTGCTTTTTGTACAAAGCATAACTAAGTATGCTATAATGTGATACTTGTAGTATTGCTGTGCATTACTTTCTCTAAATACGCAGTTTATTGCTAATACAGAACAGACTTGCAGCGGAATTGAGGAAGTGGGGGAGGGGAAATTTGATGTAATAATGGGGGGAACATTGATTGGGTGATGAAGGATCATAATTAATTGTTCGATTGGATTCTCAGGGATGATGCTTTTCTTCTTTTCTTGTCCTCCCCCGACGGTTTCCCGCTGACTTACAGTTGCGTCGACTAGCTGAAGAGCTTGGCTGGACTTTTTGTGATGCGAGACCACAGAGGAAGAAGTCGAGGAGATTAATAAGAGAATAACTTCATACACAGAATACTTCAACAAAAGTACAGGGAATAAATTCTGACACTACAGTCATGATTAAAACAAATAAGTTACACTAATTAATTAACATTTTAATTCTAATTTATTTGGGGGAGGGGGTTCGAAGCTAATAGTTCCCGTCAGACTGTAAAATGATTCTTTTGGGGAAAGGCTTACTATACAGAATTGTTTTCATTTCTGTGTATGAGGAAATAACTGTGTTAAAGTTAAGAATTTTGATGAGCTTTCCCTTAATTATTATTTGGGTACGCAGCATTAGCAGAAAATTTGAACTTGTCTAAAATAACACGAAAGTGAATACAAACATTTTTAGGAGATGAACAAAATGCATTGACATCTATTAACACGTCCATTACTCCTAAAAAGCACTGAGTCATTCCTGAAATTTAACTAAGAAGGAAACAATGAAGGCATAGTGCGGTGGCGTCAAACTTGTACCAACATCAAGAAATTAACTAGATAGCAGCGCACAACAGTAGAGGGGCGAGGCAAAGTCCTTGAGCTAGATAGTGAAGAAAAGTAGTTTGAGGTGACTAGAGAGGAATAGCGCATGTGAACATAGGAAAATGTCGACATGAGAGTGACACGAAAAGGGAATGAAAGATGAGTACAATGTACTTTGAATTAAATATAACAAGGCAACAATCGGCAATAATGGAATTCCTAATCAATTTACACACACATAAACCTAACCTGGGCGAATCTAAAAACCGGAGGACGGTGGTTTACTGCGGCTCACTACGCCTCCACTGGCCCTCCATTCGTAATTATAAATAGATCGAAAATGATAGTAATATTAAATTATATAACGGTTGGCAACTCTGCAAAATAAACGAGAAACCGCTGAAAGTTACGCACAGAGCGCCCTGATAGGGAAAAATGGAAGACATGCGAATATAGTGGTGTGGAATTTTGCTGTATTAATAAACTCACATCTAAGTCTAAAGACGGGCGCGTAGCCCCGCGAACTCCAAACTATTCATACAGTGCTGTAATAACAAAGAGTCGTCGATAAGTGACTGGGTACCATTGTATAGCCGAGACTTTCACTTGGGAAGCAGCAATAACTGCACGCCAAGCGTTGTTCACTTAACCACTAAGGCAAGCACACACTCCAAAGTCCAAACCTTAGCAACGGTGGGCGGTTTCGGAGGAAGGAAGGAATGAATGTCAGAAATGTAGAAGTACCAACTTTCACCTTTACGGTGCACACCAGAGTGCAGAAGAACTTGCTGATGTCCAGTTATTTCAATTCCTTTTCCTGTTATTGTACGTCAATTTAAATTTCGCATATGGAAGTTTCAATAATTTTCTGAAGGCATAAAGGTGTTCAGTTTCGAGACAGAACGTATTGACAGAAGATGAGAAAATGAGTAAAAGCTAGAGACAGACGTTTTCTGAGTATGTGTTAAAAGTGTAAATAACATTGTCTAAACCTAGAAAAATTAAAAAAAAAAAATCATTCTTACTATGATATTAATATGCGCACATTGGTTGTTTATTTTGGAAAACAGCAGTTGCTCTTACAGGGGGACCAATGTAGTAGTAGGGGGTAGGGTTGTATGCTCTTAACATCGGATGGCAGAGACACTTTCTCTCAACTTCCTCACAACCATTATACAGTTTATATTTCAGTGACCGGAGAAAAAAGAAAAACAGGGAGCGCGCTTTGCGAGACGGGTTTATTTTCATATGGGTTTGCGAACTTCATTCTGCTGGGAATATCAAGAGCAAGATAAATATTTATCGAAACGCTGTGCTACATTCGTGTTGATGTGCACCGCCCACAGGATAATATGTAAGGAAAACAACCGAATGGGACCTAGTTTAAATAAATCTCCCCCCTTTCCCCCTGTGATTTACAAACACACTTTCAATGTAACCTTAAGAAACTGTTGAACTGTTCAAAGTAAAAAAGTGTAATTTCAGCATATAAATAATTAAGTAATATATTGCTGCATTTTTGTTTTATGATATAAGCAGGTAGCCCCAAACATAGCCCCGGCTTGACATTTTTAGAGAGGGGGGAGTAAAAACTCATGAAGGCCTGCTACGTCAAATGAAAACTGGAACCCATCTTTTACTGATGTCCAATTTCTCCTCTTTCCTCTGGACTGTACATTATCCTCATTCCGCTAAGCAATAAGAAATTAATTTTGCGCCGGAAAGTTGCTTGAGATGTGACCTTTTCAACGTATGAGGGAAATCATGTTCCATGAAGCATACCTGGATCCTTTAAGGACACTGGAAACAATTTGTCTTCCCGAATCGTAAATTGTCTCCTAAATATTATGTTTCAGTACCTCCAAGGAGTTCTTTCCAGAAATAGCAGTCATTTTGTATGGATGAAGATGCAGCTGAGTAATTTTATACGCACTGCTGACAGATACACCAACTTAATGCGATAATCGTGTTAAGACTTTCAAGGAGAATGTTCTAATGGACAGCCTATTTCATCAAGCTTCTCCTCTATTAAATGGTCTCGAGTTCATGTCAATGGAAACGCCTTGGGTTCGAACGTTATGCACTTCCCAATTGTGATGTTAATCATGGAAATTTCGCATGGAATTCTCTCCTACATTACTTGCACGCTTCCTTTCGCACATAGCAATTATTATAAAAGAAAAATAAAGTAACACTGTTAACCATGTAACAATAATAAAATAGTAATAATAAAAGTAGAATAGCATTAACACTTAGATAACACTTTATCCTATTCTACCTTCATTATTACTGTTAATTATGTATATATATCCATCATGTTAGAATCTGAGATTGTGAAACTTGTTTGTGGCAGCCCAGATGCAAACAAAACGCACTTAGGTACAAAACCGCTAGGTATATCTGATGTTCAATGAAACATTTGTTTTAAAGCTTAATGGATGGTACGATTATACCAACGCTTGTCTAGAAATCACGCGAAACTTATGGTTTTAACATGACGATGTCCCTGCACATTTTTCACTTGCAGGTCGAAATTACCTAAACGGAACTTTTTGTGACAAATAGATCGGGTTCATTTGGCCGACTCGGTGATAAATTAATACGCACATGTAATATTTAGTTGATTATTGTGTACTAGTAGGTGCACAGTGAGTTACATTTCATTTTGACTGGGCAATGTAGCTATTTCATAACACCAAATTTCAATTACGATCATGCAGCGCTTCTGTTGTTATACTGCATCCCTCCCTAACCTCAAAATGCTCAGTTTCGTACTGCCTGTCTACTCTACAACTTTCTGCGCATTTGTTTTTACTTTACAACGCACATATACATTATCATTCCGTACTACCCAAGATCAGGAACTGTGGCTCTTTTCATATTGCACATGAGACAAGGCTGCCTAGCAAAATATTATCACAGATCATCCATCTTACCATATATCCACTACATATTTTTGCAATCTCAACTCCATCATGGACAGAGAACACATTCATCAATGTTCAGTCATCACAAATATAAGTATTAAATTAGACTGTCAACTGATATCAAAATATTGGGAAAAACAAAGAAAAACAGACATTATTCATCTTCAAGAGCAATAAACACACACATTCTTAACATCATAATGAGATAATGTCTGAAAATTTGAGTTAAAACCGAAAAAATCAAGCAATTAAACAATTATGAGAGTCAATAATTGAAAAAGCATAATAATGGAACCACCAGACATATTCATCCATATCATCCGTTCATACATGTCCTATCTTATTGTTACATTTTGATACTTTTGCTCATTTTTCATTATTAACAATAAGTTTGCCTTTCTTTTGTATATTTAATGGCGAAATCTATGGGCGGATAGTGAGGCGACCTATTTCGTGCCGCAGCCTTGTAAGTCGTAGGAGAGAGAACAGCTGTTCATTTAGTCTTTTATTTCTGGACACAGTTGTTTGTTGTTCCATTATTTTTGGATGACTTCCGCTAGTTTTTAAGGATCAGATATTACCATTAAATCACAAAATCCCCAAAACCAATCTTACTTTAATATAAATTTTAGTCTAAACTTTTTATTTCAAGCAAGGAATTTACATGTCAAAACAAGTGTTTTCCTGATTTAAATATCACTACAGAAAACTTGACATTACTGAATTTTGTGGAAACAACCGTATGAACCTGGAAAAAATAATATATATAATTCTAATAAACGGCCGGCTATCAAAATTGCAACGCCATAAGAGAGACATTTTCTCTGAAGGAGTGAGCGTGACACGAAAATGTGACAGCTATACCAGCAGGGGTCTGTATTTGATCGCGGGAGGATTGTGCAAACTGAGAGTGTGGGATATAATTCCGAGAAATCCACAGCGAAACATATATGACATCAGTGGATAGATTTAATAAAGTTTTTAATTCGTTTTATTTACGGACGCTCTTTAACAGCTCAGGTCATCAGCGTCCCATTCTACTCAGGGCGTGAAACGGCCGACAAATTTTGCTCAGAGGCCTCTTCTTTCAGACTTGAGGTTCTTTTTCGTGCCGTAAATGTACGACACGGGACCCACGGCTTTACTTCCCTTCCGAGGGAAGCCATACTTAAGATTTTACGCCCAAAAATCCATCGATCCTGGCCCAGTTTGAACCCATGGGTTTAGAAGGCAAGTATCAATGGATAGAGGTAGAGCGAACACACCGATGTGAAGGATTCCAAAGGCCCCGTCAAGCGCCCGAACGATTAGACAGACATTTCCCCATGCGTACTATAAACACGCACAATATACCTATTAGTTTAAAGAAATACGGAAGACTTTCGTTATAATACCATATGTGCATGTTTTGTTGTAACAGATGAACATGTAAATAAAAGTATTAATTTTTATTACTAACTCCAAAAGCTACAAGAGAATATTTTGGAACGTGTACCGTCTGTATTTGAAGCTGATTTGGAACACTAATTACTTACCTTTTAAGACCTTTCAGCTTCTTTTACTTTTCGGAGCGCAAACAAATGCTCTATTCTCTAAATTTCATAACTTATTTTACTAGAATAATAATTCTAAACAACCAATTAACAGACCAGTTTTGTCATGATTTCGCCGTTTGGAGACGTAAAAACAAAGGATGATGTACATAGCCTTCAAGCGTGAACTTGGCCGGTAGCTGGCATCAAATGTAATGACTCGCGAGTGCACCGGCTGCCGATTGAATTTGACTACCATCACCGCTCCTCAGAATCTGTGCTCCATCACCTGTTATTCTGCTATATAACATGACAATTTAAATGAAGCAATGCTTTGATATGGAGAAATAATGGATCAAATACCCTATCCTTAACACTCCGCCAAATCAAATGACCAATTAACCGACAATCTTCACGATATGACTGCAAGTGCTGGACAATAGTAACTCTGTGTGTTACAGTTTTGTAGCTTTCTAAACTTTGGTTTGCGAAACTGTATTCTCTTGTGAACCGTTAGATTTCTTAGCACTACGTTCTAACTTTTCTCCAATATCGTGTACTTTCTCTTCAGTAAACAACGCCGTTCTACTCTTTTCCGAGATCAGATCCCATTTGTTGAAAACTTCTTGGAGGAGAAGGTACAAAGGGTAATTTTATTTAAAATATTTTAAGCTCCATGTACTTATTTGTAATAACATTGCACATTAAAATCCATTCTTGTAATGTGTACTCCATTCGGGTTGTTATGAAAACTTTAACAACTAAACTTAGAATCCTCAGGAAAATTAACACAATTTGTAACATTTTTATGTGTATACTTTTAAACATAATACAAAAAACACATCATTCATCGAATTGGCACGACCTCTGATTGAATGAACGCTGGAAAGTCAGAAGAAGTGAGAGGATGCGTATATTGGTCAATCACAATAAAGGTCAGGAATGACCAAGTTCACGCGCAAAGGCTTTGCATAATAAAAATTTCCAATTCAGGTTATTACTTTAGCGATAAAAACACTCTATATGGATGGTTCTACAACATCAGAGAATTCCCATTAAAAACAATGAGTTCGCCTTGAAACAACCTTGAAATTCTTCTCTTAAATAAAATGCAACTAACATAATTGTTTATGTCCTTGAACGAAGAAACGTTTCCGATAAATTTGAAAACATGTTGCTTTCAAAAAAGTTAAAAATTTTACAACATCCTGTATGTGAACGAATTTTCATAGAGAGGTTATTTTTCATTAACTGCAAAGTTGTTTATTTCATATTTTCATTTTATGTTAAAATATAGCAATAATGTGCAACTATGTTCTTTATTATACTGTAATCTCTGAAATATTCTTTAACATATCTCGTGTTCAGGAAATGGTAACTTTAAAAGCAAATAAAAAAAAGCCATTGAATCAAATGAATTAAAAACAATAACTAGAAAACAACCCATATAATGGAATCGTTGGTATTACTACATTTCTTTATCATAAAAGAGTCTGAAAGAGCATTGGAATATCTCATTCCCTATATATTCAGGCTGAATAGCCTCCATTCATATATATGAGAAGTGAATATGGAGAAAAATCCCTATTGGCTTATCGATATTTTATTATGGATAGTCCAGGGACGTTAAAAGTTACCCGGATCAATTGAACCTGTTAGATGGCTATATTAAGATGGATTAATCCGATGCATATGAACCAGGTGTCCCCTGATACTTAGTTGGAAGGGGAAATTTGAAATTAGAACATTCCAACCGGGACCTCTGGATTGCGATGTGGGCAAGCTTACCTTGCATGGATAGTTCATCTGATCTGTAATTACCCTTTGTATCTCCACATTTTCTTTCTATCTTCAGTCTGATCAAGTAACTTTCTGATCCCAATGCTTAGAATGACAATGAGCATGAGCATCTTTGGTACAATATCGTGAATAAGAATTCTGATCTTAGGTTTTTTTATTCATTAATATGCATTTGATCTACTAATTGCAGTTGGATCTGCTTTCACGTATGTTCTATGCCTAAAGATCTTTTAGTGCTTAACAATGTGGACATGACATAATTATACTTTATAATTTAAAATCCTATATACCTCTTACGAGTATTTTAGCTTTGTGGAATAATCTAACTTTTAGAATGTAACACTGGCCTGCGTAATTTTTGAGCATTCTGAAATATAACCGATGTTTCTCAGTTAGTTCAAATTTTGTTTTCCTGCTTTCTAACAACTTTTTCATTAATAAATTATAAATGCGAAATTGCTGATTGTAGTTTCTAAGCATAGTTAATCACGCAGTGTAGTGTGTTTGTCGTATATAAATGAAATGATACAGAAACAATTATGAAAGAAATGCCTTTTCAATTTATATGTTTTGCATGCGATACATCTCTCTGTTGAGGTACCAGCAATAGTCTGAAAACATGTTCAGAGCCCGGTGACCTGGTAACACTTCTAACACTGTTCTAACACTTAAGTATCTCTCTTAAAGTGCTCAACTTGCTCCTTGCTGTAATCCGCATAGTTTACAAGAAAATGATTAATGCAAGCTAAGGTGCATATTTAGGAATATGCGTGCACGAATATCCAGGAAATTCCGCAGGAATATTCCGAACTTCTATAGTGGCCCAGAAAGTTGTTGCAAATGCACCTCCTTGTGAGTCGGCGTTTCTTGATTACCCCTCGTTCTTCACTATTCTCCATGTTCTCAGCAAATTTAGCTCCTTTCATTAGCTCCATGATCTGAGAACCGTCAAAATACCTACTTAGCTTGGCGTTACTGACGTTATGAAATTTTGATTTGGGGAATGCATAACCTCTATTTATCGTTGCTGCCTTGACAAACTTTTGTTATATCAAGTTTAATGTTCAGTGGCCAAAGTAGACTTTTCTTTTTCTGAGGATCTACTAAAGGCTCTGCTCAAAACATAGGCACACCAAAATCTAGACACTTCTTTCTTCACCGCGGACTCTTCAGCACATAGTTTGCAATATATATACAGTTTGTTCTAGTCATTAATTTTAATACCAAAGTAGGTTTCATACATTTTCCTCGTAAAAATGATTTCTTCGTCCACTTTTGGGAGTCCCAAGACGAGACTGCTGAGGCGGTTTCGTATCGGCTTCAACAATTAGAGCCAAATTATGAGACTGTTGGTCGCCAAATGGATTAGTAGGCTCCGGCTAAGTGCCCCAGTTTGAGCACCAATTTTGAAGCGATTTGTTAAATTGATGAATGTTTGCTTCGGTAATGCTGCCTATTCTTCAATGACAACAATTTCTCAAGGTGAATTCTGCTATTTTTTGATTTGTACTCAACAGGGCTTTATTATGTACGAATTCTTTCGCGTCCTCTGGTGTTTTACGTATGATAGACTGAGGTGCATCAAATATAAACTTAGTTGCCCCGTGCAAAGTTTACAGAGAGTACTGCGCCTCGTGAAATTGAAAACTGCGCAACTGAACTGCATAACTGATAACTGCTTCTCAACTGGGAGTCAACTTAAAAACCGCCTAACTGATGAATCAGAACTGCGTACCCGCGTCAGAAGTAGAATTTGTTATCCGTCTGAGCTGATTCTGTGAACTGCGTGCCTCAGCAAAGTCGAACTTATGTGTACTGTGTGTATCTTGCTGCTGTAGATCTTATAACTGCGTCTGAGAACTGAGTGCCCCAGAGGAGCAAACGCTTCCTTATATATTAAATTCAAATCAAGTAATCGTTGGCTTAACTACGCCAAAGGGGTCACACGGGCACACGCAAACTTCGCGCCTATCTTTAAAAATTCAAAACATACACGTTCCATTGGCTGGTTCAAGTTCACCAGTCACACGTGCTATTCGCTATTTTTTGAAAGTTTAAAACATTTTGTTAGAATTGGTTAGTTTAAAGGCTAACAGTACAACGGCATGCCGGGGTCAAATCCCCAAACAGATGTGAGGTCTTCATTTTATTAATCTGCAACCGCAGTCCTTTTAAAAAGCGGGGGGGGGGGGCTTCACACTCGACCCATGGGTCTCTTCCTATTGTATAAAGTTTTATTAGCTTCTTGGCTTTCCAAGCTACGGTAACCGAAAAACGCCAGAGATTCTCTCTTTTGTTGGCATACAAGCAACATGTTAACATTTTGTCTTATTATACATAACGTTTCCACTTCTTATCTGTTGCGTGACTTTAGCACAAATGTAACAAAATCGGTTGTGGTGATTCTTGCACGTTCTGCTCATTTTGTAAGAACATTACAAAGCTCAAGCTAGACAAATCTGCAGCTACAAACAAGGCCAACTTATCCCTTTTTACGAAGTTTCCAGCTATGATAGGTGACTCAAGCGTCGGAAACGCATACGAAAAGTATTGAAAAAATCCCTTTCTTCCAAATTAATTATATTTGTATGATTTATTTTCGAAATGTTACCCGTGTTCTGAAAACCGAGGTAGCAACATCTGACCTCATTAGGCACATTTAATTATTTTGAGTTCAGCATGCACTAATTGTAAAATATCATCTATTTAACCTTTAATCTCAGAATAAATTATGCTACGAAGACCGATGTAATTTAACATGAAAGAAAAGGGGATAATAATATGGAGGATAGAAAGACAAGAATGTTCAATGTAAATTGCAGTAAATGCTCTTTACTAAAACTGCTATGTTAACACACTGGTTATATTGATGCAACAGAAGTAATTATGATAATATGAATAAAGCTTTTTTTTCTGGTAGATGGTGACTGTGGAACAAAATCATGAAGTCTAAATGTTTTCAGTATTATTACTAGTACTCGTTCAATCAATCGATAAAATGCTTGAACCTGTACAAATCAGCACTGGCTACCTAAAATGTAAACACGGGGGAGTAGAATATTACTCAATCATAAAAAGTATTTTTGTTAATCATTATTTCATGAGAATGACAAAAATAATGGGGCACCGGTTATGGATCGCCGAACATCCGACACACTTCATTTAGTTGCTACTAAATTTCATAGCTCTTTAGGGTGAGTTTCCGCATTATCGCACTTTCCGATATTATAGGTTTGTTCACAGTTCTGTGAATTCATTCGGCATTCCATTATTAAAACTTTTTGATATAAAAATATGAGAAACGTAGCTACAGGATGTGGCGTTATGTCGAATGACATAATCCCTCTTTCTTTTCTTTCCTCTCCTGGTGACGCTTAGTTCTTTGAAATTCTCTTCAAAATAGTTATTACTGTTCATTAGTTAAAGCATGTAGAGCTTTTTTATTCATAGGTTGCGGCAAGCGGCAAGCGGCGTCATCCTTCCTTTCAATTTCTATTTCGGGGCATTAGAATGTTGCTTGCCGGATACTTCTGACTTGAATATAGGAGTGAGCCGCAATTCTTTGCCTTGGAATAGCTTTCAGTGTTTTGTATGTGAATGCGTCTTCTTGATATTTTTACTTTGGGGGGGGGGGGGAGGCACCTCTGAACTGCTGTATTTACCTCCAGTGACCCAAGTAGTGGTTTTTTGTTTTGTTTTGTTTTGTTTTGTTTTTTTTTTGCTTAAGGTATTCATTTATTAAATGTATTAATGGTGGAATTCTATTATTGTTTTAGTCCAGGGAGGCCTAATAAGGATTTTTTTTCCCTTGCGAATAAAATTACAGGTGTTAATCTAATATATTATTGTGCGTTTATATATTATTTTGTACTGTTTTGGAATTGTTTTGAAGAGTATTAAATAAGGATTTTAAGTTTTTTTTTTAAGTCAGTGGCCAACTTCTGCATTTACCTCCAGTGACCCAGGTATGTGTTTAGTTAAAAAATGAATTTGTCAAATTGAGTAATGGTGGAATTTGCTTGTTTTTAATGTTTTAGACCAGGAATCTTTAAGAAAGAAAATAGGAATGTCAAAGTATGACATTTTCTTAAATATATTTTTGTGAATGTAAATATTATTTCATACTTTTTTTCGGATATTTTTTAAGAAAGTCATGGAATTTAAGCCGTGGATTTCATTAACACAAGTCTACTTTGGCACTATATGAGTCCTATATATCGTTGCAATCAGCTAACTAGGCTGAGTTCTATCTTTGGCATTAAAAACAATACTTTTTTCAGCATTTTTCACATGTTACTGATATACTAGTTCTATAAACACACGTCATGTTTCTGTGTTGTTCAGAAAGCAATTAGGTAACAAGACTTTAAACATAAATAACGCTATTGCTAAATATTTCACTTATTTTACTAAGTAAAATATCTTGGTAGACTTGACTACATACCTCATGTGTATCCCCCCCCCCCAATGGCATTCATAAATGACGTGTAGCTGGGATTCTGCTCAAATATAACTAAGTAAGAATTAAAAAATGTCGCACACGCAACTAATGATTGAAAATGCATAATATAAAACTCGTAAAAAAAAACCAATGTAGTTAAGTAGTTTAAGAATTTTAAGAAAGTTTAATCTAAATTTAAGAAATTTTCTCTCGATACTGAATCAAGAAAAATATAGAGATGTTCTTATAAAGTAATTTGAATACAAATTAAATATAATCAAATTGCATAAGAAATCAATTAAATTGATACAAAAGCATTCATAAATAAAGGGGAAATGAAGTTTGATGGAAACTAACATGGAGAGATCATACAGAAATGCTATTTCTTGAAAAATATTAATAATACAAAACATCTTTCCGAAATGTTGTCTGAAAACCAACCTTACTTTCAGATTGCACCAGGCCGCCACGAGAGGCCGAGGTCTTTAAAGCGCAAACTCGTGATTGGGAAGTCAGGGGTTCGAATCCCGCCAGGAACCTTCCTCACTATTTTTTTTTTTTTCAGGTTTTCCTCAGTCCTCATAAATAGCAAATGCTGGGCAAGTGCCTTAAACTCAGGCCTGGAATGATTTCTTCCTTTGAAAAAAAATTCTTTCCCAATTTGTCATTTCAGCTCATGTATCGTCGGTGTGCACAGCCTGTGGTGCCTCGGTAGTTTAAACACTATTTTACGAGTAAAAGCATTGAAGATAAATTTAGTTAATATTGTGTTAGAAATTGGTTCTTCTTCTCCCATGACATTTGGTTCATAAATCTTTCCATGACTAAATCCAAGGGGCTTTATATTTCAGTACATTTCCTGTTATGCTGTACGACACTAGCTGGAGAGTGTCGATAAATAATTTTAAAAATCACAGCAATGAGTAATTTTAATCTAGCAGAGGTGGACATTTTTCACTTGTGGCATAAATACAAATTTATAGCCAAAATATTAATGCGGTGTAAACACTTTCACATAACGAGTAAAACTAATTTGTATAAAGTATACCATTCAATGTCATATAATCGTAAATGTGACGTGTCTTAAGTTTACACAAGAAGGTTTCATCATTATTTTTCTCGTGATTAACGCATTTTGCTAATACTTTGCGCCCTTAACTTAAAAAATAAAACTGGGTAATTAAATGCAGAATGTTAAGTAACTAGAAAAATTGTAACTGTATTTCAAAAGAAGGTTAAATTATCTCATCTTGTTTTTCACTGAAGCACAAATTAAATGGGTAAGTAACATTAAAAGTGAAAGTCACTGTTAAAAGTATCTCTCCTGTTGGAATTTCAAAGAGAAATAAAACATTACAGTTCTCGTTCTACATGTGCTTATTATAATTTTAACTCCCTTTACCTGCATAAAGGTAGAAGAGCAAATTTTCCAGATACGTGGCAAGCTAACTCTTCCATCGTTTTTTTTTTTTTTTTTCACACCAAAGAGAGTAGAGATTATGAGCTCATTAGCCCTATTATTAAACTTTTCCCATCAGGACGCTATCATTGAATTTACCTATCTAATGCCATCATTTGCCACCGCCAAAGAACAATCGAAAGCACATTACCGGCTTATCTCCGCTTTCGGCTCGGATTTGTCGCCAGCAGGTTGGCAGCTCTGATGGAGTTCCTGTCAGCCATAGATAACATTCACTGATCCGCTACACGCATGTATTGTACAGATGTCACTAGAGATACATAGCCACTCCAACTATTGGCAGAACCGATTTCCTTATCGTGGTTCAACTGTTCTTTAAAGCCTTTGGATTTATTTCACCTAGGAATTTTTGATGATGTATAAGATGAAACTGTAAATTGGGAAAGGATTTTTTGTTTTTTATTTTTTTTTTGGGGGGGGGGAAGAATGCTTCATTTCATAAACTATTCATTTATTGGTTGTTTAATTCAAACGATTTTCAAATACATGTAAAAGTTAATATTTATCATACTATATTTTGCTGTACATGCTATTTAAAAAAATGCACGTTGCCACTTTCTTTACAATTGCCCACAATTGATGCAACTTTTCATTTTACCCAATAACGATTTTACGATGCAGTACACTCATTGTGAAAGTCCATTGTATGAAAATACAAAAGGTTAAAACCAATTCCATTATTAAGTCAGTTCTAAAATTAGCGCGACAGATTAACACTGCGGTCATCTTCTTTTATCAAGGCGTTTTATTTTTGTAGTTATATTTCAAGCATTTAGGCCATTTATCATAAAAATTACTGCACATGAATGCAAAGCATATCAGGTTTATACTTTTGTTTAAAGCACTCTTTAACATATTTAAGCACGTATGCTAGATAATTCAGTATCAAAATCTTTTCTAGGAGATTGTAGAAATATTTTTCATGTTTTGAATGTGTTTCCAAAATATTGCAACAGCACTGTTGATTTGCTGCTATTTCTGTACCAGGAGAGTAATGCGGTATACTTTTATTGTTTAAAAACAATAAATGCACTAAGAAAAATATCAATAGTTGCACATGCAGAAAAAAATATGTACAAAGAATTTACAAATAGAAAGGGGATCGAAAAATAGGCACCTCTGGAATAGCAACAAAAAGGGTCTTCGTTTTGGTGCTGCAGACGTTAATTCCAAAGGGACAGATGCGTTATTAATGATCAAAATACCTGTAATCACGATAGCTTACCTTAAACTATTTTGACAAACACTTCATGGGCATGCAGTAGTAATTGTTCGAAATGAGCCGCCAATACATTTCCGGACAAATGTCAGCGAGCTCTATAAACGTGTGAAACGATGAGCTATATCATCCCTTTTAATCAACAGTAAGTGCATAAAATAAATATTAATATGAAATTTCATTAATTGATGTTCAAGCACAATACTCTTTCATAAAATGAATCTACTGTAATTCTCAACACGCCTTACCCTTAAATAAAGACCTGTACATTGAGAGGCATTGTTTTATTAAAGTGAATAGATTGACTGCGCCTTCGTTTATCACACTGATTTGCAATTGAGTGGCTATGAATATGTCACATCGAACGTAGCTATGGCGTTGATCCATATCGATGCCTGTAGTTTCCTACTAAAGCGTCTAAGACCATTTGTTTCCCCTCTTGAAACACTTCGTCTCAATCCCTATTTTTATTCGTATGAATTTTTCCCCTTAAATATTCAGATTTTCGTTTTATTTTGTATAAATAAAACAAGACAATTTTGGTCATCAAATGATATTGGATTCATTTGTTTTTTCTCTACCCCTATCCCGTTATCAGCTTTCTCGATCTGAGCTGCATAACTGCACTTTCATTAGAAATTTACCTAACTCTCCTCCCATCCTTGCCCTCAAGTGACTCCAGCATAATCATCTCCCCCCGTTCGATTCCCGTAAACGACTTGTATATGTATACATGATTCCCTGGGGCAAATTCACCGCCACGGGTGGCCTAGGTTAAGGCGCGCAATAGTGAGCGGGAGGTCTGGGGTTCGAATCCCGCCAGGACCGTTCTCCCTGACTGAAGTTTTTTCCAGGTTTTCCTCAGTCCTCATAAATGGAAAATGCCGGGAGGTACCCTAAACTTAGGCCTGGAACGTTTCCTTCCTTCAAAATAAAGTCTCTTTCCTAATATATCATTTCATCTCATATAGCACCAGTATCCACTGCTGTGGTGCTTCAATAGTAAAAACGGGCGTTTAACAGTATTAAAAAAAGGGGGGGGGACAAATTCTCCGCTCACAGTCGTCGGTGATGTTAATCATTCGCCATGTTCCTATTCTGAACCACGCAAGCATAGACCCTGTCTAGTAAGCCTGGCCCGTGTTCAGATTTTAGCCCCGATCGTACTTTCATTTCTTTGCATTGCGCAAACATCTGCTACATATTCATATCCCTAACGCGGTTCTTAATCCTCCTCCATGCGTTCTTTCTATTCCCCTAACCCGTTATCCAAAGGAGACCAGCCCTATAGTTTTTAGACACTTTTTTTAATTTGGATCACCTTGTCATGTTCCCTTCTATTCTACCAGTTCATGCTAGCACAATATTAATAAAAGTTATTTCCATGAATCGTAGCCAGTATTTCACTTTTCCGATTTTGCACGCTTTGGTTTCGTTGTAGGCCTTCATAACTACGCAATTAGTTTTACCCCTCCCCAGCCCCAAAATTTATTTCTGAAAGCATGTTCTCACTTAATCTAGGTCCACACTTTGATCCCATTCCCAAATGTCTGCCTCATATGTCATTGTAGATCTTAGTGTCCCATAGTAAATCTGAAGGCATATACGGAAATCTGCAACCTACATATGTGGAAAATGAGTAAAATGCGTAGAGGCAGTTTTATAATATTTCAAATAAATGTACTTACCTTAGTAAAACTATGAGGTGTAATACAGTCATGAAATGAAAAGCAAAAGCTCTAATTTTCAGATTAAGAATAATGGTAACTTTTTCAATTGAAATATTTAAGCATAATTTAATATTCAATTGTTTATTGTTGTGAAAGCATTTGTACATGCAAAGGTATTATTAAAAGTTTAGCTTGTGTATATGGTGGGGGTCATAATGATCGCTTTCCACTGTTCTAGGTATGTCACACTCTTAGCTGTTCTAGGTTATGCAGCGACTGATATGTTTACTGGTCACTTGTCATTTGCATAAGAATCCTCATGCATTGAGAGTTGTATCTAACTCTCAGGGCAGAATATGTCTAACCAGAGGTCAATTTCCTTTGTTATTGTGAAAGTTCAGCCAACCTCAGGCTCAAGATCCTGAATCTTCCCTTTATCAAATTTTCGGATTTTCATTGCATTCCTACTTCGAAGATATTGGAGCCCATAAAGCAACGAGGACGTCTCAAGGAATGCAATATGACATAGAGTTAGAGTTATTGATGGATAATGAACACAGTTCTATGTCGATTCATCTCCCGCTCTCTTAAAATTCAAATTAATTCACTGCTGCGATATTGATTTCATCCATGCTTCCTCCTAGTGAGAATTTCACAAACTATTTCTTTGAAACAATGAATGATTCGGAATGACTGGAATAAATTTAATTTATAATTACAAATTTATTTATAAGTTTAAGATATGCTTAAAATAGTTTATGATACACATATTGTTTCATGACTTTTAACATTCGACAACAGAAATAAAAGCAGCAAGTGAAAGAATTCCTTATTGTCACCTGGCATTGGCAAAACTGTTTTCCTCGTAAAAGTCACCAGGTTGAACGACTGTTGATCACAAGACCAAAAACTTTATAAAGATCTTTACCGGAGCACTCAGCGACTTGAGCTTATCGATTAATAAAGTGCTGATCGCATTGGCTCTGTCTTGAGAGACGAGTGTAAGGAGAGCAAATGGAGCTGCCTTTAACGCTTTCTAAAGTAGGGCACACACAAGAACGTAGAACATAAGTTCACCAGAGCGTAACGGTTAGTGAAAGGGTTACTTAACTGTTCGGGAAACTTTGTCCCTAATGGTACTCGGTACAGAAGAACTCTCCCTCCCTCTACCGTATTTCTCGTTCTCCGTAACATTAGATTGCAGGTAATGCCTATATAATGTTGTTTACACTAAACATTGTCAGATTCCCTATCATCTTTCATGAGTTTGTCACACTGATTGTTACTGATTTAGCATCCTGTTTACCAATTGCAGCACAGCCGTTTTTTAAATCTAATGAAAATAGAACCCGTAAACATAGCCCGGATTTTATGTGATTTATCAAATTAAGAAATATGTATATAAATAAGTTGTCAAAATATGTTAACTATATAGATGAAAGGTGCAGGAGAAAAGCAGTCAAATCCTACTCTTGTTGAAATTTGAGATTTAGGTGCCAATGGGTTGTATTAAAGCTATATAGTACGGCATTCCAACACATTCATACAGGAAAAAAACCACATGTAATCCTTAAAAACCAGCATAGAAAATTTATTGTCCAGGGAAAACAATCAAAGACCTCTGTAAAATACCTATAAAGAGGCTATAGCAAGAAAGTGAACTGATTTAGTTGCATCAATGTTGTTTGACATTGTTTGCATTATCTGGACCTATCAGTTCGAAATTTGTGATTTGTGACCTGGCCAAAATAAAACTTGTACCATTATTCGCATCTTCATGTTATGGTTCATAAATACAACATATTTGATAAAGTAAAAGTGAATTTTCCCATCAGGGGTCACCATTACTTATAGAGAACATGACAAAGATATGGGTTTAATAAAATGAAACACCCAGCGACTGGAACAAGTAAATCAGAAGTTAACAAGTTAAACCATCTCCCTTCAGTGTCATTGAGTTCCCAAGATATTTTTAAATCGTGGTCTTCATTTCTTAAAGAATACAGAAATACATATCTAATGAAAATATGATAAAAACGAGAAATTGTATCTGACAAAACCTCCTCTAGAACTGTAATCATCCGAACAGGCGTACACAAGCTGATGAGTAGAACTGCCCCTTTCTATTCAAGTTTAGTTCCACGTTCCAAGGCAAAATATGATGACCTACAATGCCTGAAGAAATTCTACTCAGGGGTATATTTTAAAGTTCCTGTAATGGACAATAAATAATTTTCTTTGAGTGATTATTTTAAATATCGTTTCATTAATGTTTATATTTTTCTCAGCAGTTGTCTAGTATAATTTGGTACATTCCATAATATATTTAATAGACTTTGATTGTTTTTATCTACAAGTATATACACTTTGACTTTTTATTGTTAATTAACATTAATAAATATCACATTTCACTAATTTCAAAAGAAGGATCTGTTAGAAAACTACCTTAAAAATTATTCAAGACTAAACCGTTTCTATTGGTCTAACATGCTTCATTTTATATTGTTTTTAAACTTCAAATTATTTTGCTGTAAAATTGTAAAAAGTGAACTTTGATTTTTTTCCCCCTTTTACCCTTCAGATAAATTTGTAATGAAATATTATATGTTAAATCAAATGTTTAGTTTCTCTGTTAATTAAAGGTACTTTACTGGAAAAATTGATTGCATCACCTACAGATTTTGTGTATTTTTACACTTAACTTATTTAATGTTAACGATGGTTTTACTATTTAATTTTTGTTTTATTTATAAGTGATTAACTGATTGTGCATTGCTGTAAGCAGTAATTCTACTACCTTCATTGTTGAATTTAATATAGCAGATAGTGGTGCATGTTTAATAAAGCTGTATAAAATGGGTAAAGGAATTGAATTAATTCTCCCCAAAAGGAGAGTAACTGTCACATTAGCCTCTTAGAACCGTTCTACGACATATTGCATCACATGTAGCATTTAACCAGTAAAGATTAATGACACAATATAAGAAAACTGTGAATTTCGAAATAAAGGAAGAGGCAGAAAAAAATCTTCTATGTTGCTAATGATCAAAATTTTAAGCTTATTTGTCTGAAAAACTGCCGTATGACTTCAGTGCAGTTGAAAATAGAATAGAAAGAAACTTCTAGTGTGGTGATTTGCAGCATAACCTTAAAATACACTCTTTCAGAAATGAATCTACCTGCTAGACGGCTACGGAAGAAGCCCCTTTTGACAGTTAGAATGTAGAAAGTTCGACTATGGACCAAGGAAATGACACTGGACCAAAGAGTTTTGCAACAAAGTCATTTTCTCAGATGAATCTAAATTTAATGTCATAGGAAACGATGGAACAATATTCATTCGTCGTCGTAGCAGTGATAAAGCAAGAAAAGTATTTATATTGCTTAAACACTACAAATTTTACTAAATTCATGTTACATTCACATGATTCTTGAAAGTGTTAACAGTTTTATGCTACAGGTTAGAGGGTTTACCAAGAACAAGGGATTCGCACCTTCACATCGCTTGCGAACAGGCATAGGTCTCAACCCCATTGTGAACTATTGAAGGAAGATTGGTAATGCTGTAGCAAAAGAAAACATCAAGAAATAAGAAAGATCTGGTTGAAGCCTTCCATAGGGTGTGGATTAGTGAGATTTCGCCTCACAAAATCAAAAATGTAATACTTTCAATATCCAGACGATGTGATGTTACAGTAATAGCTCAGGAAGGCAACATAAAGTATTTCAATGAGAAGGGTTTACTTTATACGTGTAAAGGACTTCTTTATAATTATTAGACAAGAACATATTAGGTTTATGCAATTTTAATTACACAATGTGCCTATATAGTTATAAGATTTGGCATTTTGTTTAGCTTCACTGTCTTGCATGTACTTTTAACACATATAAATATGAATAGCATCAAATTTTCACATTTTAGACTTACAAATATTTGGTTATACAATTATAGTAATCTTTCAAAATAGTGATATTTTTAATTGAGTACAAAGGGAAAAACATAAAAAGTTTGTGGATGAAGCAATAAATATTTCCAGTACTGTATATCATATTAGCAGACGTATTTTCTTCAACTTTATAATGATACTAAGAAAGTCATACATCGCATTTGTAATCAACTTCCGCCATTGAAATGAATGCAAAACTGCTGAAAGTCAAGTGTCCCCCATTTGCGTTGAAAGAGTTTGCGCACTTAATTAATAATTGCTTTTCCAAATGTTCTGGTATCATGCACATTATGTTTTTATACACAATGAAACATCGCTCGGAATTGCTTATTTATACAGAGACACTTGCTAGCAATAACGTTCTACAGACACAACTTATAAAATGTATATAAAGTTCTTCGTAAGCATAGCTTACATTTTAGTGAAAAAAATATGCCATTCACAACACTGCTCTTCTGAAGTACATATATCATATATCTATAATTAGAAATTGTGAAACACAAGCTGATATATCCTTTTTAGGTTTATTTAAGAAAGGTATTTAATAGGTTTGGTCATTAGATTTCATTCAATTCAGAGCATTAAACGCTAATATATTTAGCTGGAAAGATTGAGGTTCTTTCATATACCGTAAATTTATGACATGGGACCAACCGCTTTCCTTCCCTTCCCTTCAAAGGAAGCAATATTTAGAATTTTGCATAAGGACCCTGAGAGAAAGGGGATTAACTTTTGCCACATTAATAAGTACTCTATCAATTAATTTAACTATTTCGATCTATTAGAAATAGATGCTTGAAAGAGTACTTCATTCCCGTAGTTTATTAAGGGAATTTAGTGAATCGCCTTCGGTCCTGGTGGTGTAGTGGTAACCATACTTGCCCTCTAAACCCAAGATCGCGGAACTCGGATATATCTCATGCCGAGAAAAATTTGGAAACCTATGTTTTCCATAGGCTCGTTCACCTCCTTAGTCTAGTGGTTAGCGTTACTGACTGCGGGACGGCTTAGGAATTTTTCTAATTTAGCTTGGTCTGGAACGGGGTCCATCCAATCTCGTGAGGAAATTGGGAAGCTGCCTGATGGAGAGGTGGCGATCTTTGATCTAGTAAGCCGCGGTAAAGCGATCGGAGGGACGCGGTGTGTTGATCACATGACCCCTTCCATACTGCCCTCTACCAATGATATCATGTGATGGAGGTAGAGGACGCAGCGGTCGTCGCGGTAAGCTAAGGCTCACATGGGGCTGTAAAAGGCTATAAGAAGATAAGAAGACGTAACACTCTAACCCAAAACAAAAAGAAAGCGTTATAGACAAGGATTGTACTTCAACCTCTTTGACTATAAAGTTAGATGCTTTCTATTGAGGAATTGTAGAATTGTGATCGTTCAGCAACCTAGCGCCCGGTCAGCTAATGACGGTTCGTTGAGCGAGTTAACTATGAGAGACCGCAACTACCATTCCACCGCGGTCAAAGTTCCATCACGCCATAGTAACCCTCGATCAGCAAGAATTTAACCGAGAATAGTGCACATGGCCATAAATGTTTTAAAAATGTATTGCAGTTAAATTATTTAATTTACTTATTGTAATTCTTAAAGTATTTGATATGAAATACAAAAAATTAATTTGGTTCAAGTGTAGTTTAATTAAATTGCTCCAGGGGCAACTAACATAAACTGATAGTTGTTGAACGGCTTTGCCTATTATTTAAAAAAAAAATAGAATTTATTCATTTTAAAGGGAATTAAGTTATATCGGTTATTTCCTAAATGCAAATTGTCATTACTTTAATTCTGTGAATATTGTGCGTATTATAGATTTTCAGCAGAATATTTATTACTCGTCAGAAGTTTTTTGCTTATGCACAAACCACCTCTGTTTAGAGTTGTGTTAGTATAATGCGGGTGTCGTCATGGAAACGCAAATTTGCATGCTTACAAGAGAGGAGGTTGGCAGCACGATTACACTGACATTTGAGTGAAGATGTGCAAAGTTTTTGCTTCAGTCTTGAGCCGGGAACTCAATCCAAACAACTTACATGCGAATGGTACGTGAGCAACCTTCAGATTAGGATATTAGGCTCTTTCTTCACTTCTTATATTCCTGCAGCTTTTCCTTTCTTTGCGTGCACTTTCAAGTCTTTCCTTTTTATATTCTTACATCTTTTGAATGTTTCCTGTTAGTCTAATCTACTGTTATTCCGTGCCTCATCCATGCAGTTTTCGTATCATTTCTTCCTTTTGTAGCATATATTCTTCTTTACTTCGAAATTTTTAATATGCATTTTCCCTGTACTATCCTGTTGTTAAATCTAGATGTTTTTCATTTGTTTGTTTTTTTTTTCTTCTTTTGTTTCCGTTACTGAGCATTTCTCTGTAAAAGTTATTTTATATACTCACTAAATTTTTTGCTTCCTTAAGAAATAAATGTTTTCTTATTTTCGTATTGTCTCCCCTCCTTCTCCTGTTTTTTCAGTCATAGCTATAATATTTTCTTCTCTAGAAATATAGTGCATATTATAAACTTGTACAGTAGAATGTGCGAAATATAATTAATTGCCTATGCAATAAATCATAACTATTAGATGGTTGATTAAAAATGTTATTGCAGTACAAGCTTCCGCTTTATGAGCATTTTATCGTAACCTTTCATTGCAATATCTATTATTGGACTGTAGTTCTTTTAAAATAGTGTAAATGGTGGTCTTAAGGTACTCATTTTACTTATTATAATACTTTAATGTTCATCATTGATCATTTGAGATTTTAAAAAGAATCACGTTGAAAGGAATATCTATGTATTATGCTCTTCTTGCGGGCATTTCTTTAGTTCTCAGCCGATGTACTAATCTCCCCTACTCCCTTTCCACCTGTCCATGTCAGCATTGTACACGAAGCAGATCTTGTTTGCCATTGGTTCAAGCTTTACCAAATGTTCGGGAAATGGATGTCGTAGTCATGCTTGGTGGGGTGTTCTTGGCTTCTTCCTTAACAACTGAAAGGCGACTTCGGAGGGGTTGAATGTATAGACGTTTCGGCACTTCATTCTAAATTGTTGGGTCCGGAGCCTTCTCCGCCATTTCATTCAGAATCTCAATAAGAGATTCAAAACTATAATATAAGATTATCAATTATAAAAGAAGCTAGAAGCTAAGTAAAAGACATAAAAGTTATATAGTGGTATTGTTTTTTACTATGTTAGAATAAACTTTTCTTACATTTCCGATGCTTTCGTATTAGTTTCAGAGCACAATGTGGTATTTTGTAATGACTAAAACCCTCCACTATGCCAAATAACATCAAGCAGGGTATCATAAGGTTTACCAGAAATCCTCAGTTGTATGGCACCCATGTCAAATTGCGGGTACTTCATTTCCATCTTCGAAACTGCTCTTATGCTAACTAATGGTATATCTACTTATATCCGAAAAGTATCATTTTACCAGAAAGATTGGCACAAAAAACTATTCAAATAGAATTAAAGAAATTTTATGCATGGGTAATATTGTTTATAATTCCCTTAAAATTTAAATGCATTTAAATTGCTTCATAGTTATCCATTCAGCAATAAATTTTGAAGCGTATACAGTTGCAAACATTGAGAGGTATTATAATTCGTTAACCATGTGTTCTATGCTTTCAAAAAATTTAAGATATAGAAAGAGTGTTAAATTATCATCAGCTTCTTAAAACTAATAAAGCGAGTCTCACATCAGCAAATTAATGTTCATATAAATTGCTAAAGAGAGCGAGTCAACGATTGCGTCAGATGGAATAAAAGTTTGGGGGGAAAGAGAGACAGAAATAAAAATACGAAACTTTCCTGATCGACTTGGAAGTTGGCGAACGGCAGAGCACGCCTAACCAACCCCTTGCCAACTCATCCCTTATGATTCTGGTTTGAAACAAAGATATCTTGGTAAAACTGTGCCTCTCACTTGTAAAAGTATAAGTGGTCTAAGTTCGTGAGCAAATACAATTGTTTCTTTTTCATGTATCCACTACAGAAAACTGTAAAAACAAATACATTGCGAATTTTCTTTAAATCTCTTAGTTAAAAAGTAATTTTTAAGAAATTTAATTTGTTTCAAGCTATCTGAAACCATAGGTTTGCAATTAATATTAGTGCGCGGTCACCCTTTGGAGAAAAAAATTATAAATTGGAAAAGTGTACTTTTCATTAACTGATTAGTATTCCTAACCTCAACTGCGTTATTTATTAATCATTCCATGACGTACCACGGCAAAATTTACCTGAAGTTCATGCAAGAAACTACCTGTGCATTGTTTGAAAATATTCAGTCATATGTGGCGTCAACATTTACTTTTCAATTGCAGTTTGACAGCATTCGGTAAGCAATGAAATGGCCACGGTGAACTCATTGCTTGGCCTGCTGGTTCTTTCGATCTCATTGCACTTAACTTTTTGTGTGGTGGCACTTGATCAACGTGGTGTACGAGACGCTAATTGAAAGGGAGACCGAGCCAGTCTCACGGGTATAGCAATTGCTATCTTTGTACTTGGAGTCTTTGAAGATGTAAGACAGTCAAGCTGCTATAAAGTAAGAGGCCGCACTTTTGATCCTTTTTCGTTTAAGCATTAACGTTCGAGACGAATGGGGTAGACGATATGATGACGCGAATGAGTTCAAACGTCTAATTCTCTCGGGTAAGAGAAAACTCCGGAAAAATCTTACCTAAAAACATGTTCCTATCGGGGATTGAACTCAGACCGATGACTTGACAAGTAGATACGTTACCATCTAAGCTACAGCGCTGCACCCTAATCCTGTTAAAGAATTAAGCATGATATAAACTAAACTAACTAAACAGACATTTTACTTTAATTAAAACACAGACTTTAAAGTTAATCTTGGAGTTAATCGTGTGCTATTTTGAGAAAATTGGTTTTAGGGAAAAGTTTATGAAGAAACCAATCGTTAAGGAGTTGTCCATCATTTAATTTGTAATATCTTCTAAGAGGTCGATTCATACGAAACAGTGGAAAATCTTGTCCAGGAAAGTTCTTTTCCTCTAGACTCGATGTCTTTCTTTAATTATGGTGACGACAATTTTCTGTAATAACCAACATGAATTATTTTTTGTGATTTTAAGACATTGCAGAAAATGTTAAAAGACAAATTTACATTCTAATTGTGTTACATTTTACCTTAAATGTTTTACATATTAATTTAATTTAATATGTATTTAATATATTAATTTAATTATAATATTAAACTTTGTTGAATAGAGAATTATTTTTGCAAAACTGTAACACTAATAGAGCAAGTTGAATACTCGATATCTCTGTTTCTCATGCACTGCGGTATTCACACGTTTTATTAACAATGCAACATGTGATACATCTTTTGGTCCTAGACAAAGTAATAATTCAGAAAGCAGTAGATTCTCTGTGTTACGAGCTTAGCAGTGAGGAAAAAATCGAAAATGTGTTTTCAGGGATAACCGATATGAGTTAAAATGCATATATCATTAAAAAAAAAACATAGGTCGTATATTAATATATCAGATTTTATATGTGCATTGCTTTAAAAATAATTTGTAAGTCCCAAAATTGTGCAAAAATAGATACTGTTATGTATTCCAATCAGCCACCCATGTCCCAGGTTCTAATTTGTATTCTTATATTGCCATTCGGTTCACCTATGAGATAAGACTTACGGAGGGTTGTTTTCGATCTATGGTAACAAATTTAAAAGTTCACAATAGCGCCACACTTAAACATAGGTTAGCAATCTAACTTCTGCAATATGTTGCTAGTGTGCTGCAACATGTTCTTGTGCCTGCCTCTTTAAATGGTTCCCAATATAAAACTATTAGGGAAGCGGAACCTTGCTAACCTTTCCGGTGCAAAATGCTCTTATTAATGTAATGCAATGTAATAAGGCCTAGTTTCACTAAGAAAAGCGGTTCATGTGTGCTTAAAAAGGGGGGGGGCATTAGAATTTGACTTGTTTCAAAGAGCAAGAAACAGGCAAATCCACTGCCAGCCACTATTTTTATTCCCGAAATAATTCGGAAGGTTAAGACTCTTTGTCTCCCAACCAAATCCAGCAACATAGAATGTCATTTCATTAAAACTGAGCCCCTCAGGGGCCCAATTTTTGGGGTACGGGGCGTAGCGACCCCGAGGCACCCGAGCTGCTCCCATAGGTCCGCGCTTAGCGCGTTTGACACCGTTTTATTTCGTCTCCATTTTAATTTTATCTTTTTTACCTCCCTGCTTTTAGTCTGAAGGATGCCCCCGTGTTTGACACGGTTCACAGGTGACTGGGTAATGGCGTGACTCCCAGCACTGGGTCATCATGTAGGGCAAGAGCGTATCCCCTGGTAAAGGCCAGGCCCGGGGAGGGGCCATTACACGCGCTGTAAGCTTCCTGAAGGCGATTGGGTCCCTTTGTCTATACCCAGGAAGGTGTGACCCTGAGGTTACTTGTTCCAGGCCAGGGCAACTAACCTAAGCCGGGGTGGCGCCCAGGAAGCAGCCTGCCATCGGAGACAGGTGTAATGGTGGAGGATGAATGCGCTATGGTACATGAAAATAATTTTCATATGAAACGAAAAAGAGTGGATGTAAAGGAAGTGACCGAGCAGCCCTTTGCTCGTTTCTTGGTAATTAGTCGTACGGAAGATAGCCAGTTATTCAGCAAAATAAATCCGTTTGTGATTCAGAAAGGTATTGATGGCATTTCTGGACCAGTGAAGACATGTACACGTCTCCGTAATGGTTCTCTTTTGGTAGAGACACTTGGAATAGCGCAAACTAACTCATTGCTCAAGGCGACAATTCTCCACGGGTATCCGATCCGTGTAGAGCCACATAGAACTTTAAATTCGTCGCGAGGAGTTATTACTACGACTGTGTTAGACGGGATGTCCGACTCGGAGATCCAGAGTTGTCTGGAAGACCAGGGAGTCATATCGGTCTATCGTGTACAGGCTAGGAAGGAAGGTGAAACACAACCCACCCGTACTCTCTTCCTCACCTTCAACCGGGTTGAGTTACCACAGAGGATCAAAGCTGGATATGAGGCAATTGAGGTTCGCCCATATATTCCCAGTCCCATGCGATGTTTCCAATGCCAACGTTTTGGCCATACTCGCGTGTCGTGCAAGAGTGCAAAGTCGATCTGTGCAACCTGTGGTACTGAAAGTCACGAGGGAGCTTGTGCAACTGCCCCTGTTTGCGTGAACTGTCAAGGTGACCATCCGGCTTCGTCCCGCGATTGTCCTCGATTTCGCGATGAGCGCTCTATCCAGGAGATCAGGGTTAAAGAGAAACTTACATTCAGTGAAGCGCGGAAGCGATTCCAATCTCGCCTGCCCGTGTTGCCTAAAACCGGGACATACAGCGCTGTGGCTTCTTCTGCGGACCAGAAGCGCACTATTAGCACGCAGACTTGCGATTTTGTTTTTACTCGGGTGCCTTGTGCGCCAACTGCCGCCAACCGTTCTACTGAGAAGCCGAAGCCTATTGTTTTCGATGCTCAATCTATTAAGTTTAAGACCGCTTATACCCGAACTGACTTCCTTAAATCATCCACTACCAGTAATACGAAGCAGAAATCGAGCCCTTCTCCTCCTCGGAGGTCGAGCTCCCATGATGGATACGGGAGCAAACCCGCTAGGCGGTCGCCGTCACCGCCTCTTCCCACCTCCAACCGATTTCAGGTTTTGGAATCGGTTGATTCTTCTCAGCGAGAGAGCCCTCCCTCTGAGGATGTGATGGAGCAGGATGTGCCTGCTCCTTCAAAACCACCGAGTCCCACGCGTTTTAAAAAAGGACGTCTTATTCGTCTTGGACCGTCCAAAAAGTAAGGTGGTTAAATTTTTTATTTATTTTATATAATTTTAACAATGGCTATCCTTTCGTGGAATGTGCGTGGTCTCCGTAGTCGCAGACCTGACCTCGAGTTAATTTTACGCTCTACTGACTGTCTCCAAGAGATAAAGCTTCGCCCACAGGATGCTTTTACTTTACGCGGATACTCTTCGGTGAGGTTTGATCTCCCTCCCGCAGATGGCACTCCCGCTCACCGCGGAGTTCTAATTTTAATTAAAGATGACGTGTACAGTACTTCCCTACAGCTCCAGACTCCTTTGCAAGCTGCTGCAGCTACAGTTCACTTTTCTGGCCTTAGTTTTTCTGTCTGCACTGTTTATTTACCTCCGTCCGGCACCATCACCACAGTTGACCTGGATGATCTTTTGTCTCAGCTACCACCCCCTGTTCTGCTTTTGGGGGATTTCAATACACACCATCCCCTATGGGGTTCCACCACGGAGTGTGCAAGGGGTAACCTTTTAGCTGACTTTTTGCTTCATCACAATCTTATACTTCTCAACACTGGTCAACCTACTTTTCTCTCTGACAGCACTCACAGCTTTTCGCACTTGGACTTATCCATGTGTTCTGCCTCGCTTGCTGTACATTTCACCTGGAACGTCATCTCTGATTTATATTCCAGTGACCACTTTCCGTGTCAGATCCATGTACTCTCTTCGAACGCACATTCACAGCGCACGCCAAAATGGCTCATTGATAAGGCGAATTGGCCTCTCTATCGCTCTTTGGCCGAATTTTCAGGGTGTGAATTTCCATCTATCGACATCGCGATCGAGCACCTCCGTACGGTCATCATAACAGCCGCAGATAAGGCTATTCCCCGGTCGTCTTGTCACCCCAGACGCTTACTGGTTCCTTGGTGGAACGATGAATGCCGGGATGCATTGCGTGCACGCCGAGGTGCTCTCCGAGTTTTTCGTCGCCACCCTACTTTAGCAAATATGATTTGCTACAAACAACTTCGCGCCAAATGCCGCCGAGTCATTAAGGATAGCAAAAAGGCTTCTTGAATTTCTTTTATCTCTTCTTTTAACCGCACAACGCCTTCATCCGTAGTTTGGGAACGGCTACGCCGCGTTGCTGGCAAACCAAGGTTTACACCTATACCCGGTCTTAGGATTTTAAATCGAGTGCTCACTACTCCGACTG
Organism: Metallyticus violacea; assembly: GCA_030762175.1. Lineage (NCBI taxonomy): Eukaryota > Metazoa > Arthropoda > Insecta > Mantodea > Metallyticidae > Metallyticus > Metallyticus violacea. The sequence continues at coordinate 44,371,520 of CM060836.1, forward strand.
ACGTCGCCAATGTATTAGGGCGCACCTTCGCTGATGTTTCGAGCTCCGCCAATTACCCGGCTTCATTTCGCGCAGTAAGGGAGCAGGTTGAGAGGAAAGGTTTCTCATTTGCCTCCGACCATCAGGAGAGCTATAACGTTCCTTTTACCGCCAGGGAACTGGAACATGCCCTTTCTACCTCTCGCCATTGCGCACCGGGGCCAGATGACATTCGTGTTGCCATGTTGCAGCATTTATCAGCAGAAGGCAAAGCTTTTTTATTACGAACTTTTAATTTTATTTGGTGTCATGGCACATTTCCCAGCGCTTGGCGATTGGCCACCGTCATTCCTATACCTAAGCCTGGAAAGGACCCACATCTTCCTTCCAGTTACCTTCCGATTTCCCTCACCAGCTGCGTTTGCAAGGTGTTGGAACGCATGATTAACGGGCGGCTTATGTGGTGTTTAGAGTCGAGACATCTATTGACGAACGCTCAGTGCGGATTTCGTCGTCACCGCTCCTCTGTCGACCATCTCGTATCTCTTTCGACCCACATAATGGACGGTTTTATTCGGAAGTGCCAAACGGTTGCTGTATTTTTTGACCTGGAGAAAGCGTATGATACTTGCTGGAGAGGCGGTATCCTCCGAACGCTTCACGATTGGAACATACGTGGGCGTATGTCTGTTTTTATTCAGGAATTTATGAAAGACCGGGTTTTTAATGTTCGCGTGGGATCAGTTTTATCATCTGATTTTATTCAAGAGAACGGCGTACCTCAGGGCTCGGTACTTAGTTGCACACTGTTTGCCATTGCGATTAACTCTATCACCGAGTGTTTACCGCCAGGAATACAATCGTCATTATTTGTGGACGATTTTGCCATCTATCTTTCCTCTCGGAGAACCTGTCTCTTGGAACGCCGCCTCCAATGCTGTCTCGACCGCCTTCACGCTTGGAGTGTTTCTCACGGGTTCCGTTTCTCCGCAGAGAAGACCGTCTGCATGAACTTCTGGCGCCACAAGGAGTATCCTCCACCTTCGCTCCATCTTGGCCCAGACGCACTCTCTTTCGCAGACGAAGTTAGGTTCCTTGGCTTGGTGTTCGATAGGAAATTATGCTGGTCATCGCATATAGCGCAACTCAAAGGCAAGTGGGAACGTTCTCTTTGCATTTTACGTGTTTTAAGTGGCACATCTTGGGGAGCTGACCGGACTATACTTTTACGTTTTTACCGCGCTCTTATCCGGTCCAAATTGGATTATGGCATTGTTGTTTATGGCTCTGCGCGGCCTTCTGTTCTGCGCCGCCTGAACCCGATTCACCTACGGGGTATCCGTGTTGCCATTGGGGCATTCCCCACCAGTCCTGTGCTGAGTTTATGTGCGGAGTCTGGAGAACCTCCGTTGTTTTATCGTAGGGATGTTTTACTGGCCGCGTACGGTTGTCGCTTAGCTGCGCAACCTCGTCATCCCTCGTTTTTTAATGTGTCTTTTGATCGTTTTTATGCTGCTCGGTCTTTTACTCCAAAGCCCGCTGGCTTTCGTTTTCGGGAGATTTTACGGACGTTGGACATTGAGGTACCTGCTTTTTTCTTAGCCGGGGAAACTTCTTCTCCCCCCTGGATTTTAGCAGAGGCCCCCGTTCATCTCGAACTTACGTCCTGTCCGAAATCATCGACCGCAGCACATATTATTCGTTGTTCTTTTAGCGAGATCAAATCCTCTTTTAACGGCTGGAATTTTATCTATACCGACGGCTCTAAATGTGACACAGGTGTAGGATGTGCTTTTGTTTTTAATGGGGCTAGTTTTACGTACGGTCTTGATGTTGCAACATCTATTTTTATGGCGGAGCTTTATGCTATCTTTCGGGCGGTTTTATTTACTTATGATCAGGGGCTAGGGAACAGTGACTCTTTGAGTGCAATTTTAAGTTTTAGAAATCTGTACAACCTCCACCCTCGATGATCCAGAATGTAGTTTTAACCCTCTACGACGCTGGCGTCAGGGTAACACTGCTATGGGTGCCTGGGTACGTCGGACTCCCAGGTAATGAGGCCGCAGATGTTGCAGCAAAATCCGCTCTTTTGGACCCTGCTGAGTACGAGCAGCGTTTTTATTTCGGGGATCTTATACATTATTTACATAGAGCCATTTTTTCGCGCTGGCGCGAGGAGTGGGAATCACTCCCAACTAATAAGCTCCGTGAATGTAAATCCGCCCCTTTTAACTGGTCGACTTCTTCTCGCGCTGTTCGTCGCGAAGAGGTAATTTTAGCTCGTCTTAGAATTGGGCATTGCCGTTTTAGTCACTCTCACCTTTTTAATGGTCAACCCGCTCCAGCTTGCCCCCACTGTGACCACCCCTTTACGGTGCGTCACATTTTAATTGAATGCCATCATCTGGCAGCTTTTAGACATAGTTTAGGTTTGCCCTCCTCTATTGAGGAATTACTTGCAGATGATGTGGTTGCTGTTGAGCGAGTGCTCCGTTTTATCCGTGTTTGTGGTTTTTGGAGCAAGGTGTGAGGTGTTTTCTTTTTATGCATGACGGCATTTTTAGACGCTTTTAAGACTGTTTTTATTTCAGCATTTGATGCATCGTTTTTGGTACCATTCTTTTATTGAGTTGTTATATATAAGCCTTGTTATTGTTTTGGGGTTTTATTGTTACCAGTTTAGACTTTTACAATACTGGTTTATTTTCAGCTTTTGCTGATGTGCTTTACTACCAGTTTTTATATGTTCTAGTGTTGATGGTTATTGGGTTTTATTCACCCTTTTTAGACCATTATAGGACTGTTGTTTTTCGCTATTGCGGCTTTTTTAATACCAGTCCTTTGTCGACCATTACACCCATTTGTTATTTGTTATGGGTTTTTATTTTGTTGCACAACGTGCTACTGTTATTTACCCTAAGACATTATTTGTGTCAACTATTTATTTTTAGTTCTGGCGCAGTTTTCAGTGTGTTTTGGCGCTAATGACCTTAGATGTTGTGCGCCCCTTAAACCATAATCATCAATCATTAAAACTGAGAATCTCGGTTATAACTGTGAACACCATTATCGACCGGGAATTAAATCTATGAAAACTAAGTGAACTGGTTGTGTCAGGATGAGGCTGCAAGTATATCTGTTTGAACCCTTCATCTGGCGGTGTAATAATCATAAATCCAAAATCGCGGGTTCAGTCCCGGCCAGAATCGATGGATATTTTCGGACATAAAAATCCTTCGGAAGGGAAGTAAAGTCGTGGGTCCCATGTCGTAGATTTACAGCATGTAAAAGAACCTCAAGCCTGCAAGAAGAGGCATCTGAGCAAAATTTGTCGGCCGTTTCACGCGCTGATTTGAATGGGGCGCTGATAACGTGATATGTTAAAGACCGTTCGTAAATAAACCAAATCAACAAATTGAACCCTCCATGGGAATGCATTTTATCTGTTACAGTAAAATACTTGTTAAACTGTGTAATGCACTGATAATGTGTTTGGATCATTTAAAAGGGCCCTTGAAAGCAGAAGACCGCGACCTTGGAAGAGTGTAAGAAAATGGACATGAATTTACTTCTCACAGGCTTTCTGCAGTGGAAAAATGCAATGTAGAGCCATAGCTCGCGCTCGAGGCCACCACATAGAACGTCATCGCTGCTGAAGGCACGGTTTTGCATAAGTTAAAAAATGTTTCAACTTGTTACCATAGACCGTAAGCAAGCTTCCATATTTCTATAGATTCCTGCCCTTAGCAATAATTGGAGAACGTGAAAGCCATAACAGTTTAGAAAGTATTCTGTCATCATAAACAGCCCTTAGAGCCTCTTAAGAATGCAGGATTAGCAGAATCTTGTTGAAAATATCCATACTTTGTTTAATTATCCTATAAATATTAAAACACTGTGCGAGTACTTACGTGCGATATTTGCAATGCATTGAAAACAAAAATATCGACCCTATTATTCACCTTGCAGTTACAGCACACTACGCACCATTTTTTTTTTTTTTTTTTTTTTTTTTTTATCATTCAAGAGAACTTCATGAAATAAAGGCGGGTTTTCTGTGCTCTAGTTTTAGGGAAAATATAATAATATAAACTAACCGAGCCTCATTGTAAAATCAGATCACATCGGATCAGCAATATTTTGCAAAGCCGAATTACAGAAATAACGCAGTTATAAATTACTTGTAACACAGCCGCTCTGTAAGGTTTGAATATTAGTACTTTGGTTATATATGTAATGAGCTTTTTGCATTGCCATTTTCCTGTGATACACGACGTAGAGGTCTCTTTGCAGAACGCTCTAATGTTTCTCCACTGTCATCTAGGTTTTCATTCGTTAGAACAGATCGATTTCGGTTAGCAACTCTTATCATTTATTGATCCTGTTTCTACCTAAATCTAAGAATAGGGTTTCTTACAGTATCTTCATGTGGAACCGGGACATGAAATTTCTCTACAAATTGCCCTAATTCTGCTCTGCAAGATTTTTTTTTTTGAATGATTTATTTATTTATGGAAACAGCCGACAAATTTTGCTCAGAGGCCTCTCTTTCAGGCTTGAGGTTCTTTTTCGTGCCGTAAATGTACGACACAGGACCCACGGCTTTACTTCCCTTCCGAAGGAAGCCATACTTAGGATTTTTACGCCCGAAAAAATCCATCGGTCCTGGCCGGGTTCGAACCCACGATCATGGGTTTAGGAGGCAAGTATGGTAACCACTACACCACCAGGACCGACTTGCAAGAATGTGTATTCCACCTAAGTGTCATAAGCAAATGTTTTGTGCTCAAGTGTGAATTTAGAAATGGATTTTCAACATATAAATTAAATTCATAGATGATTTATACGTCAAGAACAAATTTTGAATGCACTGCAATAGCAACACCAACAGACTTTGTGGTGTTTCAGGGCTGACTTGGCGCCTGAAATATGACCTTGAGAGGGAGATTACGAATTAATATTGTCGGAAATTTGGTCGCTTGTCCGGCCGTTGCAAAACGAGTGCGTGGCTGGCAGGTGGCTGACTGGGCCTCATTGTAGTTAATATTAAATATCAAGAACTACTCTAATATTTCCAATTTAAAATAATTACAATAATAAATTGCAGTATATTTCGTTTTAATTACAATTACGTACTTTTAGGTTCTATGAACCCTATACCTTGGGTTTGTAGCTGTGAATTTTACTTATTAGATTGACTGGGATCCCCCCACCTAATAAAAGATTTTTTTCTTTTGTCTTTGAGTTACTAGCCAACGAATAATTTGTTTATATTTGCTGCAGATATTATTTTAAACAATGGTTTGAGATGAGTTTAAACACATTTATTACATCATATATATTCTACAAAGAAAGTATGACGACTAAATTGCAGTTAACGTTTCCTTAGATTCTCATTAAGAAAATGTTTGAGTAAACCATTAGACCAATAAGTCGGGTAAAAGGTGAAGATGGTGTTAGTATGAGAATTGGTTCAGGCATTCAGTGATGGAGATATTGGTCTTGAATTTGAATCCCGCTCTGGACGATATTCAGCTACGTAAAATGAAGCTCGAGAAGAGTCACTTTCTAGTGCTCGTGAATTGTCAAGAAGGGTTGTGTCTCCAAATCAACGGTAGTTATGCAGTCGACTCAACGTATAAAAGTTGTAAAGTAAATCCCTATGAACTTACCGAAGCTCAGGCCCAGCGACGAGTTAATATTTGTAAATGACTTCTTAAAAATTCACTTTATGACCAATTCGGAAACAAATTGGGACATGTGATAGAAATGTATTTAGATCTGTAGTTTTGAAAAAAGAAAGCAATGGGTATTCCATGAGAAAGAAACTCACTCAGAAGTTCGTCTAAGTCTTTTGGAACAAAAAGTGATGCTTGACATTTGAAGGTGTTTTTCCATTTCTTAACTGTCGTAAACGACCGTGGAGTTGATTATGATGTGAGAAACTGCGTAAGGTTTACCACTATGCTACAACTGTACTGCAACAAGAAATACCCCTAGCCATCAAGCATTATTGACCCAACAAAATATTCCGGAATTACAAGGAAAGGAATTGCTGCCTCATCCAGCATACAGTCCAGATGCCAGATGTTGCTCATTATGCAGCTCGATAATCTTGAAGATGTCAAAAACATATGTTCAGGATTTGTTGCCTCTAACACAAGCTTTTATATAGCCAAAAATTCTAATGTTAGCAGAAATGGATAAAAGTCGTCAAAAATGGTGGCTTATATATTGAAGAATAATGATTGTTGTTTGTTGTTGTGTTATTATATGGTGTTAACTTTCTAGCCAATCTAGAATTTGTCGCAATTTGTTTCTGAAAAAACGAGAGCCAGTAGTTATTAATGTTCATTTGGAATGATACATGAATTGTTTCTATTTTATGATATATCGTCATTTTCAGCTGGTTATATATTTATTGGATATGAACTAAAATCCTCATATAGCTACAAATTTGGCAGTTGGGCAATAAGCAGCTGTTTCTCTAGATCAGTTTCATGTGACCTTTGGGTGTGCAGAGCTATTGTTTGAGCAGCACGTCTTCGCAATACTTTTATAAAGCCCATAGTAGTAGAACTTTCTGTCATAAGAAACTCCTGCATAAACCACAACACTGGCTAAAATGAAATCTCAGGCGCGGCAATCTTCTTACGCTAATGTAATTTTATTACCCAAACATCAGCATAAATCCTGTCGTGATGGTCGTTCTTTGGTGCTTTAAAAGTGAATGTCTTCTCATCTGTGAACTAATTTTATTCCTCTGCCAGTATTCATATCTACGTCCAAGTGCTATTCTTTATTATTTTAGTTTTCTTCTTCTTATTTTTATGTATAGTTAGAGGCATTATCCAGCTGGTTTTATAGCGTCTCTCGAATATGTTCAACTGTAAAACCGTATGATTGAGCTGGAGTAATTTGCATTTGCGCGACGTTTATCACGTACTTAAACTAGTTCTCTTGCCTACAATATTTATTCTTCTAGTTTCTTGGACAGCTACCACAATCCGCGCCGTTCCATTTCTAGCATTTCGAATTGTTGACGGTGTAAGAATTTTATTATTAAGTACAGTGCTTTCAATGGATGATCATCTGTTAGAGCGCGGCTCCCATGGCTGGTAGAAGCACTGTCTGCCGGCTGAGTCGAATATTTATAACCTCACTTCAAGTCTAGAACTATCGTGCAAAATACATGTACAATATTCTCATATCTTTGTAACAGAAGATGTTCTAAATTATTTCTTGTGCCACCACACATTTGCATTCACGCGTATTAATTTTTCTTGTGAAATTGATGCGATTTTATTTTTATTTTGCTTTTCAGTACTTCCAACTTAGTGGATTATTCCAACACACTTTATTTTTCAAGTATTTTCATAAATACAAATCCCACACAGTAAGGTCTCTGAATCGCGTTGCCATAATTCCTTACTAGTGAGTGGGGCCCGAATTCTTAAGTTTTAAACTATTTTGTTCCTAACTGTGATATTTTAACATAATTATTTTTCTTTATTGTGGGAGTAACAAGGTTGAATCTTATGAATCCTAAAACTGGCTAAATAGGACGTTGAAACCAAAAAATTACTAAAACTGTCGTTTAAAAATATTATAATTTAAATTACTTTTAAAACATAAGCCAACAATGTTTTTGACGAACTTCAAAGACAAATAATTGAATTTAATTTTGTAGTACCATTATTGTCATGTTGTGTTAAAAACATTGTTGAAATTGACTTATTTTTGGAAGCAAACTGAATTGAATTTCGTAATACCATTCTTGTCAGTCACTTTCAATGCTACTTTTCTCAAAGCTCTATCAAACAGACGCCTTCTGTTTCTTTATTTTCAGTGACGTTATGTTAAAGAAATTTGTCAGATGTAACTGTTATTCAGGAGCAAACTGAAGGCATTTTTAGGAACACTTCCAATTTATTAACAGCTACAGCAACATGCTTAAAGAAAAGGTTTCTGAAAGTTGGTTTATTATAAACTGGTTCGGCAACGATCCCAATTTTACCACAATTCATGTTCATGTATTTTGTAGTCGTATAGTTTTGTGTTTCAAAACAATGGAAAATACAAGTAAAAATTAAATTAAAATAAATTCATTTATCATATATTGTGTTTCAATGTGTTTATTTTACTTTAGCTCAGATAAACTATCCTAAAAGTGTTAAAAATTAAAAATAACTGTTTTAAATATTAAAAAAAAATCAAGTTATGATTTATAAAAGCTAAAAGTCCGGGCCCTGTATGAGTCTTATCTTCTCACTTTTCCTCAATTAATGCTAACGAGACATCAACTGTATGCGCTGTAGAGGAGTCTTATTGGCAAAATGAAAATTTACAATGTTCAATAATTCTTCAATTTGAAGTGATTCTGTTAATTTTGTATCTCTGCACATTATATTTTTATAATGTACAAGCCATATACTTCTGTAAGCATTCACTAAGCGACTATTTTTGGTCATTAAATAACATTTATGTGACTTTTCTACCCTCCAATACTTAATGTTCTGTATGACCATTTAAATTCTCCGGCTTAAAAAAAAATAATAGGTTTCCTAACATATCTAAAATTCAATTGTAGAAATTTGCTCTACTTGCGCGACTACAATTTATGAATAACGGTCATCTTATATAGTGTTATTAAAATATACCGATGTCATTACCAACTGAGGTTTGCGAAATTCCTAATTATTGTGTAAGCCTTTGCAGAGATTTAATTTTACTTTGTTGTAATCGTTCTCCAATTTAGTCAAGTTTCTCCTTGCAAGCAGGTGAAATTTACTTTCGGTTTCTTATCGAGAACAGATCCCGTTTCCCTAACGCTCTTTAACATCTCAGGTCATCAGCGTCCCTTTCTATTCAGGGCGTGAAACGGCCGACAAATTTTGCTCAGAGGCCTCTTCTTTCAGAGGTTCTTTATCGTGCCTAAATGTACGACATGGGACCCAGGGCTTTACTTCCCTCCCGAAGGAAGCCATACTTACGATTTTTACGCCTGAAAAAATCCATCGATCCTGGCCGGGTTTGAACCCGCGACCTTGGGTTTAGAAGGCAAGTGTGGTTACCAGTACACCACCAGGACCGACAGAAGATTACGAGCAGTACGTCGATTAGATGCTTTAACATCGGGTAATTTTCTTAAAATTCTTACATTTCATTTTTCTGCAAGAATTTGTTTTCCTCAAAAGTCTGTGTTCTAAAATGTACTCATATTTTGGCATTATAACAGTGCCAATATACAATTAAAGAAAAAACGCCTCGTTTCACAATTTATTACCTTAAGAACGCAAAGGGCTCATAGCAAGTGTTAAATATTTTGGATGTGTTTTGTACACATCCGAAATATTTCTCAGAACTGATTCGATCTTTATTTACAATATTGGTTTACTTAAGTATTGTGGTCATTACTAGTGATCTAAAGAGATAGGAAGAATTAAAAGGGGAGGAATGTTAGTGTGGAATTTATACTTATGGAGAACTTGAATACAAGAATAGGTGAGGGAAAAAAAAACAATAAGAAACTGCTGGAAATGGAGTGTAAGAGTGGATGGGAGAAAGACGTATTAATCACAAGGAAAAACAGGGATAAAATATTATATAGGGAGGTAAAAAGATGTTAGTAATTTGTGAAGTTAATAATTTGTCAGTGTGTAACAGAGCAAGAGGAAAAGATTTAGAATGCGAATTTACGCTTAATACAATCTGTGATCGATAAATATCGTGAATGAATTGCTGGCGCCCGGTAGTTAGTACTGCTACTTGACCTTCAGTTCAATAAAGCCCAAGGTCACCCAGTCATCGTTCGCAAAGCCGTTAGGTTGCCAGAGTTGCAGTTTATATGTACGCGTTGTGGAAGTAAAGTGTAGTGCAATGATCCTCTTAAGCGTAAACTGTGTACACGGTGAGTGCCTCACGACTTTACTGCTAAGCAGAAACAAGCCAGGATGAGATGTGCGGAGAATTTATCGACGTGATGACCCCACCTTTCATGAACGAATTGTTAGGGCAATGAGTGGTGATGCCTGAGGTTAGACCCAAATACGAAGATGCAAAGCATGGAGTTGCACAACCCAGTATCACCAAAATCCAAATAAGTTAGGTACTAAAAGTCGCGCATCAAGACAATGCTGATTACCTTTTTTGATGCTGGAGGGATCATTCATAAAGAATGCCTACGAGAAGGCACTACATTGAATTTGGCCACCTATGTGAACATCTTGGATCGCCTCCTGAAGGGGATCAGACGTGTGCGCTCCTAGTATACGCAGAATAGATCTTGGTGTTCTGCAAGATAATGCACGACTCTCATACCGCCATAACGGTGCAGAAGTTCCCGGCACGTAAGGGGTGGTTATGCTCTATCACCCCGCATATTACCAAGATCTGACCTCTGCCGACTATTTCCTTTTCCCTCGCTTGAAGAAACACTTAAAAGGTCAATGACATCCAACGCAATGTGAATGAACTCAACCGCAACCCACATGCTCAACACGCGTTGTCAGAAGTGCATAAACAAGAGAAGCGATTATTTCGAAGGACATTAAGTCGTATTCCTACATAAATGCATCGCTTTTGCTGCAAATTAATAAATCATTAAATGAATCATTCACCGTATTTATTGATCACAGTATGTATTATATAGTGAAGGGGTGGTTGAGAACCTCATTAATTTTAAAATATTAAATGAAGTAATTTACTGGTTATTTACCTTTAATAAAAGGGTTACGTAAGGAGTTCATTACAGGGATCAAGAAAATATACAAATGTAGCAATTAAAATGTTGAAAGTTAGAGGAGGGAAAGAAGTAGGATCATGTTGAATATTTAGGAAGAGTACGTAGCAAATGAATTAAGAAAGTGAGGAGAGAAAAAAGAGGAAAAGTAGATGAAGCAGGGCTCTAACACATGTTGAAGACCAGGGAGTCATGACGTGTTAAGGCTTGTTGAAAATTTGCAATGAAAGATTGAAATAAACTTTTTATTCTGTTCTAATTATATATGAAAATTAAAGCGATTGCTGACGTTTAAGACACAAGGAGCGAATCAATAGAGGCGAGTTGTGTCCTTCTCATTCTCAGCAACTCAAATGTAAAACGGCTTTGAAAGAAAGAAGGAAAGGTTGTGGAGTGTAGGAGAGGATATCTCGAACCCGAGGATCGCTGAAGCGGCTGTGAAGGCAGCGAATGAATTGGCATCATTGATTTCTACGGAACTTTGGTGGAAAGTCTCTTCTTATTATTTTGCCCTTCGTCTTCCTTTTCTGCTCGGGCAAAGAAGTTGAAAGTCGTGTAGCACGTCTGCAAACTGCCCTCATCTCCATTCCCCAGGAGTCCTCCTTTTTCTAAACGCACCTCTCTTACAGATTCATGCCACGAGACTATAGAATAAAGTTCTTCTACTATTAGAGTAAACCTTGGTGAATTTAAACTAGCATTCTTTCCTCGCCTAAGGCGGGGAGTGTATATAAGAATATAATAGCCACTGAAAAGCAAAGAATTTGGGAATATAACTGCAAAAAGGTAACAGATATTTGCCAGAGTTTAGGGCTGTTGGTGCATGTTTGCCAAGCGACCATTCAAATTGAGGATGAATTTCGATTTTGTTATGATAGAATAAGTAGAATAAGTTAGTGGACAGTGAAGGTTTCTGGTTTACTGTACAATAAAAATCATGGAAATACTCTGTGCGTGTCACAATCTCAAGCTTGCAGTATTGGCAAATACTTCAAATAATGCAAAAGTCTGCTGAAGAGAAGTTTAATCCAGCACTGCAATAACTATAGAAAGACGAAAAACTTAAAAAAACACGAAACAAAAAAATCGCCATCGATTACACTACTGAACAAAATAAAATTAGTTTTAATTACCAGAGATGAAACTGTGTTCACCAATTTTTCATGCTGATTTCAGAAACATCCTTATTTTTCTCCTATGAGAGCTTTTTAATTATAACATGTGTATTAAAGTTTATCAAAATAGTCATAAATACCAATACGGCTTTATCACCAAACTTTTTTCATATAAAATGATTTGACAAAAATATTATGAATTGTGGCATTTACAATATTGTTTAAAACTTCGCGCCTGAATATAATTTGATGCAGAATAGACAGAAATGCTTAGCCTGTGATTTCCTTTATACGTTTTGCCCAATTAACACAATAGCATTATAAAATAATTGCCATAATGAGCTCTCGTCAGACGTTCAGGTAAGGTATTTCCATCAGTTTAATATCTTGGTGAAAGCTCTCTCCCTCTCGTTATTGACATCGCCAAGACTGGTCGGAAAAAGTCTAAATGTCAGTTGCAGCGGTTTTGTAAGGAAAGATGGTTAATTAATTATTTAATGGATGGAGGGAAAAATTTTGGAAAAGGAAAGTTGATTTGATAGGTTTAGGATGTAATCTCAGGGGTAAATAATTCCTTCCTCTCCAACGATGGTTACCACTGTCTTACAGTTTTGCCACGGCTGTGCTGCTGGATATTTTTATGGTCCTGTGACCGACCATAGGGGAAGGAGTCTTGGAGATTAATGCTTTTTCGTTATGGAAGATGACACAATTTATTTTCATACACTATTGGACATAAACTATTGCACTTAACTGATAAAGTCATTCACTTTAATATCTTCCAATAATAACTATCGCTTTCCACTAATTGAACGGAACTGAGAAAGCCCTTCCACTGACATTGCCCGGCTGAATACTCTTGCCAAACTGACTGCGGGCCACAAAATTGCAAACTAAATAAACATGGTCTACGTGACTTGTAGAATCAACTCGAGTGGCTGGCTTCTTCACTTGAAGAGATTACCGGCCTGTCTTTTCACCTCTGCAGTCGCCAAATGTTTTATGGTGCCTACCCTGCTGAAGAAATACTCTTAACAGATTACCAGTAAACATCTGCTCAAGGATTCTTTACAAATGTTTTTACAACAGACTACAGAAATTCCCAGGTCAGAGTTTATGGCTAGGGGTTGCTTTCTGCACCCTTGCGAGAAAATAACATTTTAGACACAATAGTTCAACACTTGTACAGGAAAATGACATTACACATGGCTATAATGAACTTACATTACTCGCTATAATTACTCTAATTAAATATGAGGTGGCAGTTCATAAATACTGTCTCACAGTGCAAAAAATAAAGGAGCGGAATGCGACAACGAATTTCTTTAGGCATCCAACAATTCCTTCATCTCTTATCTGTAGTCAAGGGACTGTGTTTTATCCAGAAAGTTTATACGAAGCCGCTTGAAGCTTTTCCATGCTCTCACTTCATTCTCGTTAAGTGATTAATCTTGCATTAGCTCCATTATCTGCGATCCCATTGCAATTGAGATATTATAAAATGTTTCACTCGGATACTTAAATCCTGTTGGAGTTCTTCCGAGTGCTTTCAAGAAGTGTTAGCTAACTCAGGATTAATATGAAGAAGTGGGAGTAAAACTTTTGTTGACTCAACCAATGGAATGTGCTGAATATTTTCCTCTCCTGAATTGCAAGTGCGGCTTTTTTTCCAGTCAGTCTCGTGTAATGTTTAGCAGTATTTCGATTATTCCATAGGCAATTGAAAGGGTGCAGAATATAAGTATTAGTGACCACAATCTTATATTTTTTCTTATGTTATTTTAATAAATTGGGAGAGGTATTACAATAAGGATGGAGAAAGAGTCGTTCCATTAAAAATGTCAATTGGAACAAATTAAGACAGGAACTTAAATACAGTACTGAGAACGTCAGACATAGAAATAAAGAGTATAAAATATGGAATGATAAGCTACAGAAGCTGAGGAACAGAGTGAGGAAGTTATGGACGATTTATCATAGAATTATGATTGCAGAAGAAATGGAGAGAAATGTACAAACTTACAGGAACGTAAAACAAATATATAAAAACGAATTGAGAGAAACGAAGAAAGCATCAAGGTTGAAATTCGTAGAAGAGAACTTAGGTAAAAATATGTTTGGAGTAATCTGTACAAGGTCATAATGGAAAAGATTAAAACTTCAAGATCATATCCACAATGGAAAAGGAAAATAAGGAATACATGAACAATTGGATTGAATAGGTAAATTGATTATTAAAGTGCTTTGTTACCGACAGATAATAAAGAAAATGAGGATGCAAAGGGAAGCAATTTGAAACTAATTATTCAGAGGAAGGGATTTTATACCCATTTGACTTGTCAGAAGTGAAGGTAGTTATAAGAGACCTCAAAAGCTTCAGGTCCAGATGAAATACCGCCAGAGACGTTACAGAAGTTATAAATAAAGGTTGCTCCATACCTATGTGATCTATTTAATGAAGGTCTTTGGCAAGGCAAGGTTACTTATTGCTGAAAACAGAGCAATGTTTAATCCTAAAGAAAATTGCAGTTCTTTTGAAGAATAAGAAGACGACGACGATGATGATGGTGAAACAATAAAAAAGATTATGTCTTGAATTTCGTCGACAATCCACATTTCACTTTCAAACTTTCTTATTTTGTCGACATAATTCGCCCAATTTTGCACTGTAATATGTTCGTTAATCGCCCATTTCTCGTTTCTCAATGACACTTTGTTCATTGTGACCATACCATTTGTAGGATTTAGTTCACAACGATGTGGTGACAAGCGAAGAACCTGTCTTTGCTATTTCATCATCAATGAATTTGTCGTATCTTGAGATACAATAAATAAAAGTTGCCGTTTAAGCATGTCATATTCAAACGAGATTCCTTTCTGATTAAGCCAAAGAATGATGTCCGTTTTTCTCCAAGAAGTGACGGGCAAAAGTTCACTTTTCCTGTTGTGACTCTTTGCATTTGTCGATTATAAAACAGCTCCCTCAGAGCTATTGGGGAACATTGTTCAGCTAACTACTCATATTTTCATCTGTGCGTCGACTGTGTTTCCTTTGTACAGAAATGCTAGTTCAGAATTTCTAATGAACTCTGCTCATTTCTGGCATGGACCACATCAAATCTTGATCCTCGACTCCGGCGTGGCCTGAGTGCTGTGCTTATTAGAATTCCCAATTGCTGCTTGACGAGCACTTTTAACTTTGGTATCCCTCCACGCTTTAAAGACCTAAATTTACTAATAACTCGTCTGTATAAATAACAGATTTCCCCGGGGCTTTAAACTTTTTGGTGTCTTTTTTATATTTATGTCTCCATCTGATAATATTCTCTCTTGCCATTGGTATGCACTTGTTTCCACATCTTTCACATTCGAATCCCAAATCATGTAGAAACAGTTCAAAGTGTCCCTTGAGAATTTGATAGGTTATCATCACTGTTTACCCTTGTTCAACTTCAAACAGCAAAGAATGAACAATTCGCCTCACTGTCTTTGCACTTTCCCATTATATTGTGTTAACTAGCTCTCCCTCTCTTTTTTCCCGCTCTTTTTCCTTTTATGGCGTTATTAGAGATCCCATCGTTCGTTCCGTTTTATTATCAACAATATTGTTTTTGAACACGCAGTATTCTCAGCTATTTCTTTCACTGCCTTACTAAAGCTCATTTTGCTTGAAAAATAAGCATATTCATTATTAATTTACGTTTCTAACTTCTTAATTTACTAACACCTCACCTCTTCCTATCTTCCCCTCCACATTTACGCAAAACTTTAAATAAATAACCTACACACTGTTTCTAAACTCCCTGCAAACTGACAGTGTTAAACCCCTAGTTGCACACTGCCTACCTGTCAAGTTGGCGCGTGCGAGCTAAATGGATGGGCGACCTTTGTTCGTCAATAAACAATGAACGCAATAAGTTACAAAAACTGTCTCCAACCCTCCTCAACATTTTTTTTCACTTGGTCCCCGAAGTAAATCCAATAGCAAAAATGTTTCTCGCTGTCTAACTATAAAATTTACTGAAGATACTTCATTTAAAAAGTATAACACTCGTCTTATGAATTGAAAAAAGCAGTTATTAGCACTCAAGTTAATTTTAGCTGGAAACAAAATATTGGTGTGTTCTAATCATCAGTTTTGTGCTGCGCGATAAGCACTCAACCGTAAATATCCGACTTTTACTGAAAAACACATGCTCTTTAGAAATTTGGGTCATATAAATCTATAACGACTCTAATAATGATATAATATGACAGAAAAATATTCTACATGGGTTAATGTGCTCAGAATTGCAAATGATAATGATTCAGTGTTTGCACCTTGTTATTAGCAACTTGGCGACAGCGTAAGAATAGAAAAAAACGGAACTAATGAATACAAGCAGTTCGTTAGAGAGAAACAGAAATAACCTTTTTACTTCCTACTGTCTTTTAATGTTGAGACACTTCCCCCCCCCCCTCTCTGCATGTTTAACATATGCTGGACTTCAGATCAAGGTTTATTTTAAACTTTAATTATTTAGAGCACATTATCTTTTATATTTTAATTTGTCAATTATCGTTTAGAAATTGAAATTCTGTTTTTTTTTATTTTTTTTTTTATTTTAAAAAAGTTGACTTACCTAATTCTTTCGGCTGACCCTTCAGATGATGAGACGAAAACGTTATAAATCGAACAGATGCACAGCAGCTCATTCTGCACTGGAACTGAGGCGTAATGGAATATATAATTAATTAAACAGAATGGCGTGGAATGGAACTCTAGTCGTACAGTTCTTCTCTCTTCAGTTCAAGAGGTTAAGCCAGGAAATGCCTAGAATATTTGAAAGCAAAAAGGGTGTATTAAACTACAGAGGAAACTGTGCACTTCATATCAAGAAAATTATGGTGCAAATAAAGCAATTTATCTTTCCTTGGGCTTCAGGAAGTCAAATGTATGCAACAGAATGCAGACATTTCACAAAAGAACCATATATAGTTAGTTCCAGAAGTTACCGCTATCTTACTCCACTTTACGGAGAAAATAATTGGGATTTCAGTCCGCCTCACCCCGTTTTTTCTAATTTACACACACACACACACACACACACACACATACATTTCAATGTCAATTCATTTCAATCGACTAGAACAACAGATTACAGTATGAAAGGCTTGCATATTTCAGATTTATTAGAGCTACCATAAAGATAAAAGATGTCATGTTTATATTTTTCTGCATTTTTCTTATATAATAAAATATTTGTTAATAGAATATAAAGTAAAATAGCGCAAAATTACAGTAATTGAGCTTATATTGTAAACTTGTGGAAACACATTTCAGTCATAATTTTGTTTGTAGAATCACGTAACTTTTGGATACCGAAATCAAATCCCAAAGTCACCGAAATCGTTTCAAATAAAGTGCCTCTTTAAATCAAACAGATTTAATTTTACAACTTATTCAACAGCACTGCACAAATGCTCACCGCTGACGAGAAAATAAAAAGAAAGCAAAGAACAAGTCGACTTTTGGCAAAGCATGCGGATCTAATGCGCCAAAAACAAAGTGAACAAAGTGAAAGAGTCGTACAAACGCGCTTAAAGAGGTTGTCACATGTTTTGCAACAAGCAATACAGATTTCGTTTTTTTTTTTTTTTTTTTTTTTTTTTTTCCCTGAAAAGCTTCAACCAAAAGTATCAAGAACTATGGAGAGTGTTATAAAACTACTGAAAATACAAAATTTAATGAAAGTCTTCCTGTATACACATAAACTATCTTGAAAATAACTATTTTTACTTTGTCAAGACTAAAGATGACTTCGGACATTTCTCTCTTAATTCTTTGAATTATAAGTTCTGGTTAGCTTGCTGTAAAAAGCGTTCAAATATTCTTAAAGGAATCTCTTATATCAGTGGAAAGCTCCTAATGCAAGAAGGTTAGGTTGCGAATTACGCAAGCTTGTGAGCAACTGGCGGTCATTTTTAATAAGTACTACAAACAAGGAAATAGGAACGTCGCCGGTAGTAGCAGATACGCTTGAGAACGTAGGTACACGTTATATGATGCTGTTATAACTATCATATTTTATTCTATCCTATTGAATAACATTTTATTTTATAGCAAACCCTTTTGTAGCTGTTTTGGTTGGTTACGCGCCCTGGGCTAGACTCCAAATTATCAAGCGGTCTTATTGATTGTGATGAACGCCTCGGTTTTGTTCACCTACATGACAACATCTCAGGGTATTTTTCCGATGACTGGGAGAGGAGATCAGCGGTGTCAATAATAACGACATTGACATAGTATATACAGTAATTTATTAATCACAATACCTTTTACAGCCTCTCGTGTTTCTGCGAGCGAAAGAGTTTGGTATTACAACGTTGGCCTAATCTCGATTTTAATAAATTTGCTGCGCCGTGGAAACGGTGGTTGGAATGCAGATTGGATCTTACATACTTCACGCGAGCGCGCCCTCGAGCTAAGACTGTACCTGCCAAAAGAACTGCCTACTGACGACTTCGAAAACAAGAGTCAGAGAATCTGATTCTGAACTGCATGTGAGTGAAAATAAAAATGAGTTCCGAACAGACGAACTGCATCTGAGAATGAGAATGAGTAAACGCCTCCTTAGATATGCAATTCAAGCATGATCAAGTCACATACAAACGCGCGTCTCGCTCTGCTCTTAAAAATTTTAAAACATTTATCTTTAATTGGTGGTTTAAAGTCAATTCCCACACACGCCACCCGCTGTACTTCTAAAGTTTAAAACGTTTATTTATAATTGGTTAATTTAAAGCAACTGCCTAAAACGGCGAGCGACTACACCCCCTTAACACATACAATGGTCAGAATTCCAACTGGCCCTCACAAACGTTAGGTTATTCAAGAAGCGACGTAATACTTGTCTCTTGTGTTTACCTTCCTAGTTGAACAGCGATTTATTATCTCCTTGGCGGCTCCTTCTTAGCTTGGCCTTCCGTAAATAATCACAGGAGAGAAATTCCTATTCTAAAGAAACACAATAAATATCTTAGGATACCTTAGGAGATATATATATATAGTTCGAAATATAGCAATTTCAAGTGTGACTTTTTCTCAGTGTTTTATCCTTGTCTACTTTTATTATTAGTGTTAATTTGTTACATTGTTAATAGTGTTACTTTATTTTTATTTTTCATTTATATTGTTTGCACCTCTGGTGTTGCTTTTAACTTTGCTTATTAAGCTTTATTTGCTTTTGCGTGTTTTGCTTTTTCTTGTTTTTATTTTGGCTTCTTTACTATTTATCTATTATTCTTTTATTTTATTTCTTACTTTCTCTGTGTTTTCTAAAAGACTTTATTGTTTATTGCATCTTAGGTCTAGCTTCTTACCATTGAAGAACTCGCAGTAGTTCGAAATATAGCAATTTCAAGTGTGACTCTTTCTCAGTGTTTTATCCTCATCTACTTTTATTTTATTAGTGTTAATTTGTTACATTGTTAATAGTGTTACTTTATTTTTATTTTTCATTTATATTACATATATATTTAATATCTACACTATTAATTACAATATACAACGTATATACATATTATACTAATATCTCAATGGGGGAGGGCTACAAATACTGTTTCACCTTGTAGCAAAAGCAGAGAAAAGACGTCGCAAACGCTAACTTGCCGCACTGCCCCCAGAACGTTTCGGCGGAAAGTGAATAATGATGACCTTTGGGTCACTGTAAAGTGGAACATGCTATCCATAAATACCTGTCAACGTAATAGTAACTCAGACCAAGAAGGACGGGACAGCTTTTCGGCAACAAAGTGACGCAAATGGAGGGAAAAAGAAATGAACTGTAACAGCGAGACATCTTGACGTGAGCACAAATGAAGAAATCCGTTATTAAGGGAGAAATATGGATGTGAAATACGATGCTGAAAGGAGGCGCCAGGGCAAAAATTATTGAGAAAAGACGAGAAGTTATTACTTATACCAAAAACGGAAATTGGAAACGAAAATAAAAAAAAAAGGTGCACGGCGTTGTAGTAAAATACCAGAATGTCATAAATAAAATTGTTCATGAAGAAAACCCAGAAAAGCCTGTAAGGGTGCGGAAGGAATTTAATAAGTGGTGAAAAATGTAAAGGAGGACGAATAGTTTGGGTATGAGAACGTAATTAAAATGAAGAAGCCGCTCCGCTCTCTAAATTACGATAATACGCGAAATGACAATTTCCTTTAACACTTCATTCACAAACATAATGGCTAATGGACTCAGAAGTACTGTAAAATGTCATTTCTTAGAAAATATCACGTTATGTCCTATCTGGAAAAAATATCTTGGTGCTGAAAAAAGGAAATATAGAATGAAGCACCTTCTATGCAAACAGCCTCATCTGCCATACCTTGACAAAATAATGTTAATACGTATGTAAAATATAATTTTAAGCAGTATTTCTAATAATTTACAAAACAGTGACTTTAATTGAAGGGGGTCTAGGTAATCTGCTATAAAACACTATTTAACATGTATGTTATTTTATTCTGTTTTAAAATATACTTTATTTTAACAAAATACGCTTTAGAACTAATATAATACGCTATTATATTCTTTTGTAGAAAGAATATAATATATAGTTAATATGAAACAGTTCTTGGATTTCAGGCAAAGTAATAAAAAACTCAACTTACATTTATAAATGACATAAAAGCATACATACAGGGGCTTTAATTGGCATTTAACACATTAAGTATGCAGCCCGTTCGTAGTCTTGCATACCTTCAAACGTTATTCAATCGCTTCCCAAGTGCGCGCTAGCATGTCGGGTATTGTGTTCGCTATACATGATGGTCATGAATATTTTCAGAGTGTATAAAGCCTATCGTGGGATAGGCCCTTCTCTTCCAATTCATTTGTTAGGAAACCGCACATTTAACGCTGTACGAGCAAACTGACTATAATGGGGTGGAGCCACGTCTTGTTGATTAAACAAAACATTGTAGCATGTGGCCTCATATTTTCCAACAGTTGAAACGGAAACGCTTATTTCATCTGTCAGTAAATAACCCCAATTATGTTTTGTTTCATGGGAGGAAAAAAAAAAACCGTTCGATAACACAGTTAGTGCATCAACCACACCAAACATTCACTTGAGGGGAGTCGCGCTGGTGTTGAATGATCTCGTGCGGTGGCTCATCCCCTCAAATTCGATGACTGTGAAGATCAGCTGTACCATTTTTATGGAAGGTCGCCTAATCAATAAAAATTAAACTTTTCAACATATCCATATTCTCTTCAAATAACCTGTGTGAACTCTGCACTCCTGAGCATATCAGCGTCTTTGATATTTTGGAGAATTTGAATCTTTAATGCGTGTAATCGGAGCCTTTTACATATCACTTTGAACACAGTCCTTTGAGGAATTACCAGTCATAACTGCATCAATTTAATGATTTTTGAACTCCTAACACAGAGAGCACGAATCCTATGAACTTCTGATTTCTTTTGCAAACACTCCATATTTATTTGAAATGTTTTAACCATTGATAAATAGTCTTACAGCTGGTGCATCGCCACCGTATACTCGAGGAAAATTCCGTTGAATTGTTGCAAGTCACCGTGTTCCAAATGAAAGCCTGAGCCTTCTGCTGTGGCTATGCCATTCATGCCACACCAACCCTTCGTTATCAGTCGGACAACTGCGTAACTTGCAGAAAATTAAAGTCACACTTTGCTCAGAGAGCTGTTGCAGTTGCGTTTTCAAAGCAAACTTGGTAAGTCAGGTGCTAGGAATGTGGCTCTTCTACTTATCTTAGCAGTGTTCTCAACTAAAGACAAGAATAACAACTTTGCAAAGAGATTTTCTTAACTGGAAGTGTTATCAGATTAAGCTACTATGTTAAGGACGAAAACTGAACATAAACATTATACTAAGCTTTTCACCTGTGTATGCACTCTTATTGATGTTCTGTGTGTAGCGAATTATTAACTGTCATAAGATTATTTCATAATGTTCTTGAGGGATAATAGTAAATAGTGCAAGATCAGTTAAACATTAAAGCATTCGACTTTTATATATAAACACAAGCCGGACAATAGAAAGTAATGCAATTATGGTAATTAACTTAAGCAAAGCAGTCTCAAAACATTTCAAAGGACACAACTAAGATATTCATATACTTTTGAAACAATTGTGCTTTTCTGCTCAGTTGCTCATTACGGAGTTATGCATCAAGAACAAAAAAAATGTTTATTTATGATTGTTATGTGCAAATAAAATCGTACAAGTATTGTAGGAGAAAATTTCACGCTAAATTTCCGGAAGTAGCAGCTCCATCGGGAAGTGTAATTTTCATATTCCTGAAATTTATTAGCCCAGCAAGTTGGTGTATCTGTCGACAGTGCGTATAAAGACACTCAGCTGCTGCATCTCCATCCATATTAAATTATTGCTAAACCTGAAATAAAACCCGCGGAGGCCGTGAAATAAAATATCTGGTATTCCTTTTACAAATTTTGGGCAAGATGAATTAGGGCGAGTACCTCAAAATATTTTCAAAAGGATTCAGGGTATCTCTCAGCAGGAGACAGGCACTTCGAGCATCCATTATGATGAATACAATATAAATTAACGATCAGCACAAATAAATATTGAAATTAACAAAAATTAATTAAAATTAGTTATTAAATGAAGCAGTATTGACGTTTTCGCTCCTTACTATTAACCTTACAATTAATCAATATTAATATAACAATTATTATTGCTATAATTATTACTGTCTTTATTATGATCAGTGTTGTGTGTATTTAATAATTTGTAGCAATCATGAACGGTGTATCGGTTTGTATTACCGTACACACATTAAACACACACACACACACACACACAAATTCTTGTAACTTAGAAAAGTGCCTGTTGCCGTTTGCCGATAGTAAAACCTCTGAACAGTAGCGAGGCTGGTGAAAGCAGGGTTTCCTTTGTAGAATAGAGGTCGCCGCCCTTTCGTTCGATTTTTCAAAATATTTGTTGTTTAGAAAGTTAAGTTTGTGCTAGAGGTGAACCACTCCAACTGCCCGGACCTTTAAATCCTCGTATAAGAGAAGAGGTTGCTTAAACAGGAAATAAAGAACAAATCGCACCAGCTGAGGCAAACTTAAGTGCCTCCAGTTAGAAACTGGATTCAAAGTTAAAACTTTAGACGCGACGTATTTGTAAGGTTCGCGGGACTTAAGCGTCCCAACGATACAGATTAAAACTGTGTATAAATAGACCGTTTTGAGCTTCGAACGCCATTCTATTCCATTCTATAGTCTATTTTCATCCTCTCGCTCGGAAGTCGGGGCCCAGGGTGTTTAAACATTTACTAAGTTTTGCACGATGCATCACTCAGTGTATCCAATTTGTTCGTTGCACTGCAACCTTGTACTTTCTTCATTTTAGTCTACGAACTTTCATCACTAATACGACAAACGGAACAGCGCTTAGACACTTTGAAGTGATTTATTCAATAAATTATAATCTCAACATACCTCCGGATGCGAATTAATTTGCATCAGCAGTACTTTTCCTGGCCCATTGACTCAATGTCAACAAAACAGCCAAACTATTCTGATATATTTACTACTTCTAAATGGGAAGGGAATAGTAAAGGAAATTCAGCAGCCGAGGCAACACACCACTACGAAAATCTATGCTGCTAGGCTACCTACTGCTGGCCCAACCGATGTCGGCCTGGCACATAAATCATTACCTGATTGGGGCATTATTTAATTAACAACGCCCCGATACAGTCTCATATTTGGTTCCCCACCGTGGGGTTATTGATTACATCATCGCGACGCAACGAATTACAGTTCCATATGTTCCAATACAGGTTTCACCATTGTGCACATATTTGTACTTTTGTCATGGCTCTTGCAATTTTACCACATTAGACAATAAATAATACTTTCGGTCATATTATATATATATAATATTAATGAAACATAAAAATAAAGAAACACTATTAACAATGTAACAAATTAACACTAATAATAAAAGTAGATAAAGATAAAACACAGAGAAAGAATCACACTTGAAACTGCTATATTTCGAACTACTGCGAGTTCTTCAATGGCAAGAAGCTAGACCTTGCCATTGAAGAACTCGCAGTAGTTCGAAATATATCAGTTTCAAGTGTGATTCTTTCTCTGTGTTTTATCTTTATCTACTTTTATTATTAGTGTTAATTTATATATATATTTTGCTTATTAGAAAACATTAAGCAAGTATTCATGAAATGCGTTAGCTATTGTTTTTCCTGCTACTGGTGCTAATTTATAATATTTTGGAACCTATAGTTCTTATTAAAATCTTGGGGAGAGATTTTTCTAAGATTAACCGAAAGTTATAGAGTTGCAACTTATTTCTAAGAAGGAAACCAAAGTTAAATCTCAAATCGCCAAAAGAATAAAGTTTCCCAAATTGAATTATTATAAAGCGAACACATTTAACACCATTCTTGGCATTTAAACTAAACACAATACTAATTACTAAATAAATTCTGAATTTACCTATACCATCCTTAAACTGTGCTCATGGCTCGGCCCGCTTTGAGTGACATCACAGCGAAGCTGTAGGCCTTCTCTATTGATGGTTACGGTGCCTAAGCTCGTTGACAAGGTTTTGGAGATGCTGTAGCTAGACCCTTAGGGAAATCTCTTAACACTCTTATTGATTTCTTCAAAGAGGAGTGTAAGAGCAATCATAATTTTTTTTTTAAAAAATAAGCGTATTAATGCAGCCATTAAACGCTAAACCAGCATTTTGATGTAAAAATAAGATTAATACGTTTCTGTGTGAATTTTATTACTTTTAATAAGTCTGTAGTGGCATGCTTAACGAGTTTGAAAGCTTAGTAACAAAGATTACCTTTACTAATACAACATTAGCAGGGCAATGTCAAAAAAGGTAGTGCAACTGCATGGGAAAAACAAAGCGTCTTGTAATTGAGCCAATCAAAACACGGGCCTGTTGTACATAGTGCAATAATAGTCATTGTACATTTCCTCGAACAAGCTCTCTCTTTCTCGCTACATTGTTCTGCAATCGTTCAGTTTTTCCTGAAATATTCTTGAGCATCCAACCATGGGTTAAATGCGTACATTCCTCTTAATCGACGGCAATTAATAATGAGCTCTCAACAGAATACACTCTCAGCAACCGTGAATATTGTCGGGTGAACTGTGCTTTTTTCCTTTTTTAAATTGGAAAAGCTGAATTGTTTAGTTCAGTAAAATAATTTCATGAAATGATCGTTACTAGTTTTATTTTCACCAAGAATGTAATTTGGCCTAATTTTTTGTTATGAATGCACAAAAGTATTGCTACCTCATTTAAAAGAGATACCAAAGAAGGGAAATTTGAATTGCCACTTCAGTTCTATCCATAATAAATATTATTCTACTTTTATTTCCATTAGGTCATTTTAGGTCATTAAACATTTTCAGAAAATGAATTTGGACTGAATTTTCATATAAAACAGAATATATTTATATTTTCATAGAAAACAGAAGTTTAATATCAGTCTCTCTCTCTCTCTCTCTCTCTCTCTCTCTATATATATATATATATATATATATATATATGTATAAGCTTAGCGGACGTGGCAGATTTCTAAAAAAAGTTTCAATAATATAAGAGTAAAGACGTCAAAGATTTGCAAATATGTAGTAATGTGATGTGGCAAGGAGACAGATTAAAACTTAAGCAGCTAATTTTTTAAAAGATACTAACCCATGGGTTTTGTTTTCATTGTAACTTGATGAATGAATACCGCCACGGGTGGCCGAGGTCGTTAAGTCTCGGACTCGTGAGCGGGAGGTCTGGGGATCGAATCCCGCCAGAACCGTCCTCCCTGATTGAGGTTTTTTCCAGGTTTTCCTCAGTCCTCATAAATGGCAAATGCCGGGGAGGTACCCTAAACTTAGGCCTGGAACGATTCCTTCCTTAAAAATAAATCCTTTCCCAATATATATATATATTTCATCTCATCTCATCTATCATCAGTGTCCATCGCCTGTGGTGCCTCTGTAGTAAAAACGGGCGTTAAACACTTTTCATTCATTTTAACTTGATGAATCAATGGATATCGGTGACACTGCTCAATAGTTTTTCTTTTTATAATATAAGAATTTTTTTTTAAACTAGACAGGAGCTGGTCGTAATTTTGTTGAAAGGAAGAACTTGAGGTCTGGATATTTTCAAAGGCTTCAAAAGCATATTTACAAGAGGAAATTACTTTATGGAAACTCATTGAATTATCAAAGAAGAAGCGCCTCTGAGGATTGGAATATCCAAGGATCTGTAACTTCGTGTCAGAGAGATGAAAAGTTTAGAAGTTTCTTAAGCTATCATTGTATCAATTTAGCCAGTAAGAGGCTTATACAAAAGACGTTCTGGATATTGATTTTAAAATTGTCAATTCCATTCAAACCAAATCTCTATAAAGGCGACTTTTATAAACCTGTTGGACAGAAAGAACCAGCCTTTATGCTATCGGAATTTGGGCGAAAGAAACGAATCAGTTTTTGCAATGTTTTCGCAGAGTGTTAGCTTTTATTACTTTTCCTCAATGAAATAACTGTAGGAACTGGTATTTTTGGTTTATAATAAGGGGGAAAGAACATACTTGTAAGCATAATGATCAGATTTTCCACTTTTAAGAGTAAGCAGTAGTTATGATATAGGATCTGGAAAATAAATATTTCACATTCGGGTTTACTTACGATTATTTCAAGTTCAATGTCGATTATCATCACTACTACAAGTGTTCCTATCGAGGTGTTTAATACCAAGATCAACATCACAAGACACTCCATTTATTCCTACGTCTGTCTTGGTCACGCTTGCCAAAGATTATAACGTTGAATAATTTTAGAGCCTCTTCCGTAAGTTTTAAAAATGTTGTAATTATTTCTATACTCTTCTATTTTTAATTAACGAACGCACACACACAAATATATATCTATATAATTCCGTATTTCCTCACTTTTTAATTTACCTAAGTTTTAGCATTCTTTTGTTCTGCATATGAATCTCATTTCTGCTGCTGGTATTTTGGGGAAGTATAGCATATTGTCATAATGTTAATGCAAATGCTATTGATCGTATAGCAATAATACTAATGAGTAATGACTAAAATTTTTGGAGGCTCAATGTACAAATGGAATGTTAAGGTACTATTCTGTTTAAGTCATTTACACCCCATCAAAAATTCACTGTGCTGAAAACGCAGTACTATTAGGCAGTGCATTCAGTGTGAAAATGCAAGCTGTAAAAAACTTCACATGCTTCTGCATACATTATACGACTTTTGTATGAGGTTTTGTTTATGGATGCGGTTGCAGATACTGTGACCTGGTGTGAAAATGGCAAACCTCTGCTGAATTACAGGTGGACCAACACTACGCTATGCTAGACCGGATTAGGTTGCCATATGTTTGTCTCCCAGGATTTTAGTACCAGTGCTGGGAATGACTGCTGATACGCCAAACATACGGAGCTCTCTTATTCCTGCTTACGTACATCCCGGAGCTTGAGAGTGACTATAAGTAAATGCTTAGCTGCAGCTTTGTATTTCCGCCATAACACTGATTAATTTAGTTTTGTGGTTAGCACATTATGTTTATTGCACAGCTCTTGTATCGTGAGTGGAGCTATTTATAAATTATATGTAAAGTAGAAGGAAACTCGGTGGCTTAAAGGTAATCATGGAAAATTATATAATAATATAAAATACCCTTCAATTCGATTAAGTCTATTAAATCATTCTATAGAAAAACAAGGATGATTACAAATAAAACAAACAACGATTGATATATGAATATGCAGTGTCACAAATATAACTTTACCTTTACATAAATAACATACAAAGTGAAGGAAAGCAGATAAGTCAAAAGAAAGCAATAAATGTTATGAATAATATGTTGTTTGCAGATAATCAAATAATGTTTATTGTCAGACAATGAAGCAGGCTTACAAATGTCAGTAACAAAATTATATAAAATGCGGAAGTGCTAAAAGAAAATATAGAATAAAAAATAAAATTGTGGTTATACTAGAAAACGAACAAAAATAAATCAAATAAGTGATCGATGGAGATATTATTGAACAAGAACCATTAGTCATATATTTAGGATAAAAATTACAATTTATAATGCTAAAATAAACTTTTAAGAAAATGTTTACACATTTATTTGTATAAAAGAGCACGTCAATAAAATATGAGCAAAGAGACCAAAACAGAGGCTGCTGCATATCAAAATCAACATTAACATGTGCAGGTGCTGAGAAGTTGAGAAAAAGCTAGGTTGGAAGTAGCTCGAGTGGTGTTTATATAATTATTACATGTCGTAACAAAAGCATATAGAATTAGGTATGCGAAAACAGCTAAGGGAGAGAATTTAATAAAAGAAATACACAGATATCACAAACAAATGAAGGTTGTCCTCTAAAACAAATTTTCTTTTATAGACCGGTTGGAAGAATATATATATATAGAGCCTTGGAACAGATTTAAAGTCCTTAATCTTGTTGAGAAGAAAGGAGTTATCATTTCTTTAGTTTTCATCGTTACACTTTCATACTACTAAAGTATTAATACTCTGTTAGCATATAATGTATAGATATTATAACTCTTTGGATAAAAAACAATCATCGCCAGATTTCACGTGTCGATTGGAGAATTTAGGGGACGCGCGTAAACGCTATATTCACAAGTGCATGCAGCGAGTGTACACTGCAGTGGACACTTTGCCTGTAAATGTAATGACCACAATCATAAGCATCTGGAAAGAGAACGTGAGGGTAGATTAGGGGTGACCGAGCTGTTTATAAGACATTGTTTTTTGCGTAAGCTCCTGGGTTCAAATTCCATACGAGCTTTTATTATTATTGGTTTTATATGTGTACATGTGGAACATCGTGTTACCTTAATATCATGTTAACCATAACAGTGCACACTCTGACACACAGCTAACGGAACACACATACTAGACAGAGTCTTTAGTGTATGCTGTATAACACAACTGCTGCAGTGGCTATCCTTGTGAAATGCGCGCTGTCTTGAGTAGGACTTTTAAAAATTTGCGTTCAAGATATGACTCATTTTTTGGCAAAGGATGCACGTGAAAAACGTGAGGTAAACCTATTATAGGTGTAATGTAATTATATTCCTTTACAGTTGTCTTTGTTCATTTCATCATTGTCATAGATTTCTGAAGTGAGTGCACTTTTTTTCTTCTCTGTTGTCCAGTGTTATTCTGTTTACTGTTGTTTCTTGCAAATTCTCTCAATGCTGATTCATTTTCTGTTTACTAGGAGAATTCGCTTAAGATACCCAATGGGTGCATCTTTTAGCATATAAACTGGTTTTGATTGTCCCCCAGTGTCTCTCTAACAGCTGCTGTTTTCCCCTGCACAGTGTCATAACGTCATACATCCGCAGGTGAAAAGATCAAGTTCTGAGAGTTTTCCCCTTCACAGCTTCATGGCTTGCGTCTTTGTGCTATAAATCTTCACTCCATTGTTGGCTGCTCATGCGTTGACGTCTGCTGGATCCCTAGATAGAAGTGTCACAATGTCTGAATGATGCATATATCTTCATCAACAAGAATACGAAAATGTCAACAGTTTTTGTGAACTATATTATATCACACACCAGTATATGTTGGTGTATAAATAGCGATCTCAAATAGGAAGCAGATATCCATTGGCTAGGTATTCAGACTGCATTACCCTAATAAATAGAAAATACTGAAATCTTATAGTGCAGTAACTTGACTTTTATTTCAATCGCTAAAGAGTTTGGTATCTTTAACGAAGGTGTAACGTTAGAAATAAAAACAATTAAGTAGTGGCTAAAAATAATGAGGGAGGATCAAGCACTTCTTCCGGTAGTTCGTCTGAGAGAACAAATAAGGGAAGAGTAAGCTGTGTTCGGCAACAAAAATAAGGAAAGACTTAGAACAAGTTGAACTGGGGTATAAAGGAGCAGAGCATCACGCGCAATAGCTGGAAGATACCTAATAGACGTTTGCAGGATATAAATAACTAAATACTGAGGCTCAATAGGCATAAAACAGCTTATCAAGATGTCTGTGGGAGAGAAGAAAGAAGAGGTCTCGCTTGGAAAGGAAATAAAATGTGTGATGTTTTCGAAGAAGGGTTTGCCCACTGTGTGGATAAAGCGATACCCGGAGATTATTCTACAAAATGTAAGTAAACGGAGCTCATAAGAAATAGGCATTTTCGCACCATCCCAATTTCTGGATTCCAATAGAAGTTTGGACGTCTGCTAGGAAGTGTTCGTGCATGACAGATACTCGTACATGTACAAACCAGGAGTATTTCTAACGAAGACCCAATAAAGAAGAGTAATGTCTATAGAGAACAGAGGGGAGTTGGGGAGGAGGGGATCAGTAAAGGGAAGGGGGCTCAGGGGTAAGGGTTTTAGGTATATTTGTATATACGTGTGTATATGAACTATCCACAGTAATTGTGTGTTGTAAGTATATTGGTGTGTTTATATGTATGCACATATGTATAAATATGAAGGTAATCATAGGAATTAATGTTACCGTTTTGGGGTATTATACGTTATATTTTGATTGTTAAGCGCATGGTATTTGCATATACGGCCTAAGGCCCATACGACAGTTATAATGGCATTTGTGTCCTTTTAAACCTGCCACAATAAAAGTACATTACACAACTAATTTTCTCTTTTTTCTTCTCCAAACGAGAAAGAGAGAGAAAGAATATGTGTAACTGTTTATTGTGCATATTCAACAATGAAGCTAATATTTTTTCAACTTTATAGCAAAAGATCGCTCACAAAGTTGCATGTGCAATACATTGGTTTAATATGTGAAATCTTTTAATATGGCAAGAGAGCTATACGGTAACCTATGCATATTCATACACGTAAATATACATGGAAGTGAGTAACGGGCCGCCCTAGCGCGGCTACTTACTGCGGAAGTGCAGCTGTTGCAATGGGAAAAGAAAATACGCAGTCGCTTCGAGTAAAGTTACATTTTTGTTTAGGTATTTATATTTTTACTGATCGTCTAAACTGATAATAATAAACGCAAAGCTGTATTATAATATATAAAAATAAAAAATAAAATAAAATAAAAGGTGCGATACTCCGACCCGGCACCTTCTTAACCTTTAATATAACCTTCCTCACCCTAACCTGGTAAAATTGTAATTTATACTTATTTCTTTTTTAGTTCCATCTTCTAAATTCATTTTTTTTACTTTATTTTAAACATTATTTCTTTTTTCTTTGTTTTCAACATTATGTCTATTAAAGTTTTAATTGTTTGTATATTCTAATTCTTCTAATATGCATACATAAGCTAATCTCTACACTACCTTCCTTGGTTCACTTAGCACATTAAAACTTTCGCTTTAATTATATTTCTACTGTTTCTTATCAATCTCTACACTACCTACACCTCACTACAGCAATCATCAACTATTTGAATATTTGGAAACTATATGAATTATTTAACTCATCAAAATTTATATTTAATAATCAAGAGTTGAGATATATTATCCTTAAAAATGAAAAAGATAAAGATAAAAACACGATAAATAATGGCACTCACATGTTTAGTTCTACACAGTCTCAAATTCTTTTCTGTTGTAGTTTACGACCACCAAATGATTTAAATTTTCCATAGTTAGCCGCCTCCTATTGCTCCTTAAGATACACAATGGGAAAAACTGAACGTGTGAGTCTACCATCAGTGTTACCAATTTTAAAACTGACTCGATGACACATATTATTAAAAAATGTAGTATTTGTAAATCAGATATGAAGATAATAGATATATCTACCTATTCGTAATCTATACGTAAAACATAATATGAAAATGGTAAAATATTATTAGTATTAACAAAATATGCATTATATACAACATAAAATGTTGCTTAAATTGTTGGAAATTTTATAAATAACTCTCATACAAATGAGCGGAGAAGAAATATGTATTTGCATAAAAATCCTGTCCATACACATCATAGACTTTTTTAGCTACTATTATGGTACGTAGAAGTAGCACTTACGTTGTGAATACAACGTTCCATAACTTTTGCCAACAAAACATTTTCTACACGAATATATGCGGAATAGGCCAATTCTACCCGAACTCAAATATTATGCCAGCTACATTTCGCTCGCTCACATGTAGCACAAGTTTCTTGTATAATTTCCAACCTCTTCTTTCATGTATTAATAACTCTGCACCTGCAGTTCGCCTAGCATTGCCATTCAAGGATTTCATAGTTCTCTTTATAATTGTTTAAGAAATATTAATATAAACCTTTTAGTTTTAAGTGCATAGCTTTCACAGATAATCCAGCACAGTTGTTGATGAATATTAAGATGTCTTCTTAGGAAATGTTTTATCAATGCCTTATTAGGTATTCTATTGTGAGTACCACGTCTGTCTCTCTTATGTAAGAGAAGGCGTCCTTTAGCCAACAGGCTAGTTAGATGGAAGACTGCTTTCCTCGATATAGCATGGTCATTCGTGGCAAAATATTTGAAAGAGGATGTAAATGTTTTGATGTTTCGCCTTTGGGTCTGTAACAAGCAACATCATGCATTTCAATTAGGCATATCTTGCTTATTATTATTATTATTATTATTATTATTATTATTATTATTATTATTAAGCTAGAACTATGTACAGTCTTAATTATTTTACCTTTAATGTCTGTAGCAAACTTATTTAAACATATTTTTGATCTTGGTGTTTTCTTTTCTGTTAACTGCCATCAGTTGCCACAAACCCTTCTCAGTCCACCTGTTTTCATAATCTTCTTATTATTTCTATATTTTCTCCTCTTAAATGTAATCTCACACCCAGATTTAGACATCTCATAGTTCTTTATTAGATAAATTAAAGTACAAACTAACCTTATAAACAACTTATACAATATGACACCACGACAACAAACGGCAAAGCACTATGTGGACAGATAACTTAGTTATAGTGGTATTGAAGACTAAAATAAAAACATTTCAGGAATGTGTTCTTTTAAACCCCTCAATGAAATTTTGCTACTACAGTTGGAGCAGGAATTGATGGTGCGGGGGCGTAGTTGATCGCTGAGCTGATGGTGGTTTCGATGTCTCGGCCGGGCTGCTCACTGATGACGTCGTTTGCTCCAATTCTGTTGAATTTTATCTCAGGGTCCACTGGAGTGTTTCGGGATCAGTATAGATCCACGGGAACGAGAAATGTGTTGCCCAAAAGATACACAAGGCTGACTTGTTTAAAATATTTTATTCACATGTAAAGTACTTCCTGACCGTTCGCCGCTGACTTCGCTACTCTCTTAGACTGGCATCCTGAGTGAATATCTGGATGTCTGAATGTCTCTCTGAATCTATGAATGTGTCAGTGTAAATCTGTGAATGTATTTCTACTGAATGTCTAAATGTGAATCTATGAATGTCCGACTTCTACGAGTGTGAAATGCGCCTCTGAATGCGTCTCTACCGAATGCGTGAATTCCTCTCTGACTTTGTTAAATACTGTCCCGTTACGGCCACATGTTTCTCTTATTGTCAACTCCTAAGTATTTCCTGGGTAGAAGGTTCGTGACCTAACAAAAGATAGTTTACCCTTTCTTCAGCCTTGTCAAAGGAGCGGTCAGTGAGTGGAGTCAGGTATACATATTCGTCTTTCTCACATATTTTACACAAAATGTATACAAAACTCTTTTGTATGTTACAAGTTACAAATTATTTCTATTTCTATTATACCTATCTCTAAATGATTTTCTTATACCTATACATAATAATTACCTTATCAAATCTAATGCCTTTATAATTATAGCTCTGCAGCCTTTAGATATTAAATTAATAAAGGCAGCCTTATTTCCGGCTTCACAGTTTGGTCAGAGGAAAAGTTTCTTCTTTCTTTATATCAAAGGATGAAACTTTGATACAGGAAAAAAATGACTATCTCAGTTTGAATTGGCCAAAATGTGGAACATTTCCTTTCTTTTTCTCACGCCTTCATTTATTATTTTTTTTTTCTTATAACTATTTAATGTCGCCTAACAGCAAAGCCCTATAGCAACAACAAGTTATACGATTTATTATTATCATGTCAGTTATTAATAAGGATTAGACCTTATAAATGTTTTACATTCGCTATAGTAATTCAAATATACAATGATGCAATGACAAGATTGACACAATATGTTTACAACATTGTAGTAAGTGTCCAATCTTTTAAGTATTTAAATACTGGCAGTAATTTGGTGGATCATTTAATGCTGCTTGAAGATTTGGAGGAATATGATGGTTGATCCTATAGCTTGAGTATCTATCGCAATCAGTTATAATGTGCTTGACTGTCAAATTTTGTTCACAAAATGCAGGTTTTTGTCTGGTGGAAAGAAATTCATGTGATAATTGGTGTGGCCATTGTTAATCTAGAGAGTAAGACCAGTTTATATCTGTTAAAATTTTTATATATATATATATATATACATGAACACGTGTTCATTTTCACTTCATACAATTTGCTGATTTAGTAATTTTCACACCAGTTGGGTCCATTATAGTATCAGCTTTTTCTTAATGTATATCTTCATGTGAGATAGGAATAGGATGATAAATGGTGGTTGTTTAGTTGATTCCTTTGCAGCTGTTGTCTACTTTTTCATTACCCTCTATTCATTGATGGTAAGGTATCCACATTAAAGTTACTTGCTTATTTTCAAGAATGTTTTTATTATATGCATTTTGGATGTCTTGGGTCAATAGATATTTATCGAAACATTCATTTATGTAGTGATATGACTGACGAAGAATAATTTGCACACAGCTAACACACGGTGCAAGCACCTAGTAATAAACGAACCCACAACCACTCGCTGACGAAACCTCCATCAAACTGATCTACAAGCTGCTACCAACATATGTATTAAATTACCTTGCCGTTGCTAAATGTTTTCGTTAAATTAGCACAGCTAAAATATGTTTTCGAAACGACACATATTCAGGACATATTTCATGGTATTTACAAAATGAAAAGACGTTTTAGGTGTGCCTGTACACTGATGCTATCTCGGGTTAAAATTTTTCTAATCTCAATTTATATACCTTTATGAAACTATCTGCTAGTTTTTCCTGTTTCCCCCTGTACTCTTTGCCCTAATATCATTAAGCAATCATTGAGCAGAAGTTTTATGTTAAAGTTAGCATTTGGGAAGTAATTACTCAAACTCAGACTATAAGGCAGGCTGGGTTAATTATCAGCCTGTAGATTGCTGCTGGTGTTCCTACCCGCGAGGGGATTTAACCGCAGAGAAGGGATGAGGATTGTGGGATGATAGTTTTAGAATGATAGGTGGTAGGAGGTAGTGCCTGTTTGGACTCCTCAGCTATATTGCAGAAAGGCTTGTTACCCATGGTTTGCATTAAAGGCAGCTGCTGTGTATCCCAGATCTCCATGAGTTGTAAACTAAGCCGCAGCAGTGCTCACCTGCAAGTCTGTCGGATTATGGATGTCAATCATCCAGGACCTGATTATTTTTGTGTACTTGGAGTGCCAGTTCACGTTTCTGTGTGTAGATGATTGTTTTACTGTTGGTAGGTTACAACATATCGTTTAAATTTATATTGATGTTGCAGTACTTGTCACAAACTTGAAATAATGGCTGAATATTACGACTGAATATTGTGTTTGAGCAGCCGAGGGCGACAGATGAGCTAGGTGTATTTCTTTGCAAGGGGTATTACAAAGGGCGTTCAATTAGTATTTTCCTGATATGCTACATCAATGTTGGGTAGTTGAGCTTACATTGCAGTTTGAAACAAGAGACAGTCTTTGTTAAGCGATGGAATTGAGAGAATGGTAAATGCAGTTCGTGCGGATCTAAAATATAACTAATTTAGAGGTTCCTTTCATAATTAAATTCATCACAAAGGAAGGGAAGAAGCAAAAGAAAATTAATGAGAGGATAGGTGTTCTATGCGTTAATGATGCACCAAGTAAAATTGGTTAAAACAATTTGAATGAGCTCGGAAGTCCGTTGAAGAAAACTTAACAAGGTATCCTGTGTAGGCATCTCATAAGTGATGCGTTAAAAAGTGGAAGCTATTATTAAGGAAGATTGTCGTACTAGGAATTTCAGCTGGCATTCATGCCCATCTAATGAAGTTTAAAGGTCAGCCCCGAGGGGTAGCATAAACAGTGAGGAAACATGTTGCCACAATTTTGATCTCATGTAATAAAAGCTTAGATCTTAAAGATTGTTACCGGAAATGAAACAGTTTTCGGTCTAGTCTGTATTATCACTCAGAGTTTATTCAATATAAGCATTAAGACCATCTGCGCGCTTCAGTTGGCTGCAGACATCATGTCAACCATTCTTGGGGTTCGGAGGATGTTCTAGTGTTGAAATTAATGCCAAATACGTTCACGAATACTGAGGAAATGATATAGAAAACTGACATGGAGACGGAATTGATTCATGATAATGCATCACGAAAGCAAGTGTTGTTATTATTCTTCCGTCGTTTGGATCCAACGGTGATCTGCCATTCTGTCAGAACATAGTCAGGATGTTTCATAATTATTTACTGATATAACCATTTTCACTGAATGTTTCAAATACATGCTAGTTAAAAGAACAATTGATATATGTTATATTTAGTTCAGTTCGATGTGGCATCCGTTAATTGTTCTATACATAAATAATTGAAACTCTAGTTTTAGCCATACAATCAAGCACACCTGGTGTGACCAATTGGACAGGTTCTCTAATTCTCTCTTTCAATTGCGCAATATCGTTTACTCTGCATATATTTTACTTTATGTAGCTCTGTAGGTGAAAGTGTTAAGGATTTCGGATTTCTGACGATGCTTTCTTAACCAGCTGTGAAAATGGCATGTCCAAAAACTCACGAATAATGCAATAATAATGTGGCGAAACTCCGTTTTGTTGAGAAATATATAACACGTCTCCAATTTGTGGCACTGCATAAAGTTGCGACACATAAGAATAGGAAGCAGAGTTGATTCCGAAAATAAAAATGATCCTATCGCTTCACCTTGGTGGGAACATCACACACCTTTAATTTCGGATTGTCGCGTTTCTTCTTAGTTTTCGTGTTTTTGGTTCTGGAACACTTGACACGTGAGACTCGTTTTCTCATCTCATCACTTCATATTTAAGTATCCTGACAATGGACGGTCATAATTCACGTTGGATATGAGGGCTTACCAGTCTTCTGTGGAGACATGTGGTTCAACTAACTTCATGTCAGAAACGTGGTGAACTGGAAATGTTTGCTCATTGTTTTCGGCTAGGGATGAAAACATCGCAAATTAATTTATTACAGAAATGTTCAATAATACAGAACACTACTGCAAGAAGCCAGCTCATACGAAGTCTGTTCAATGAGTAAACAATGCACTTTTCATCCAGAGCATGGATTCATCCTTCTGTGGCATAATATTCTGTAATCTCAGGTTCTTTTGTTTCGTGGTTTATACAGACACTGTAGTGCATAGACAACATTGAAGGGGTGGTCTTTGTACATTTTGGTATATAAAAGACCAATGTCATATTCTTTCCAGAATCAAGCAGAGATAGGAATCAACCTTGCTTCATTTGGATGGTGGAAATTCCTTTGAAATATTTCTTCTCTTTAATGTGCTTACACAAGCATAACCCCGTTATGGGTTAAGCGAGCTCGTTATGGACGTGTTCTTCTCTGAACTACTCGCCAGAAATGACATGAATCGTCCCATTATAGGCGCAATATAATTGGTGGAGGCCCGGATTTTTTATTATCTTCATTTTTATTATTACTTTGCCTTTTAACACATGAAGCAATAGTTGCTGGCTTCACCCTCTTAATAATTTACATTGTCAGAATTATTACTTTCATAACTTATATAATTAATTCTGCTCATCACATTTGCTTTATTGTATATTAAATCCGTTACTTCTAATGACATTGTTAAACGCTCACCAACAGAAATACTCGTATTTAGTTAAGTATGTTATGTGTAAATAATGGAAAATAATGTGAAAATGTATATTTCTTTGTACTCTGTATTTCTAGAGTTGGAGTTGTATGAGATAGCCGTGCGTCTCCACTTATGTTTTGGGGAAACTTTTAACAAAAGAAATAAGCATCGCTTCAAGGTGCTTCTAGTGTGCACAATCCAGAAGCTTTACTTGTTTGGTCGTTTAAAAGAACAAAATTGTAAAGAAAATTTCGCGTGGAGAAAGTCACACTAGTTTGAATGTAGAAATAACCCGAAAGAGTCGATTAACCGTCCGGGATTTAAAAAACAGCTAATGGACAGACTTTTACTTAAGATTCATTTAAGAGCAAATCAGAAAGACCCTCTGTATTTCTTTCTTCAGAATTAGCTTATGTTTCATATTCCACATTCCTCTAATCTATTCCTGATATTACGAATAAAGAGGGTTGAATCAAAAGTAATACCTTCATCTCCATAACTTGGCAGCTGATGGGAGTACTGGCGTGAAAGAGACATTGGAATGATTGCAATCTTTCTCTCTTCTTCTTCCGTTGGCAGAAAGTCGTGACAGTAAGCGGTTGTGTTATTATACTATATAGAATGGAACCCTACGCAGACGATTATCATTGCGATGTTAATTCTTGACAGCAGAAAGCGTCCCTCCAACATTCATCGAAGATTGCAAGCTGATTATGGTGAATGTGTTGATGTGAGCACAGTACGTCGTTGAGCCAATGGGAGTAAAGATGGCGATGCATGAACATCTGACCTGCATGACCGGCAAAAAGTTTTATGCTCTGTGACAGCAGCCACTGAGTTTTACAGGGGAGGTGTCGTCAGATCGCAACATTACTCAGAGAGAAATTGCTACACAAGAGCGTGCAGATCGCATTATTACTTTTGTTGGTACCGGAAGTTGGCATGCATTGTCAACAAGTATTATACCCTTCCGCGCTTATGGTTACGTAGTTGGAACGTCGGGGAACAGTCATTATGACATGGACAGAAGTGACGGGAGTAAGGCGTATTCATTGAAGCAAACTCCTCTCTGTTAGGTCTACAATGACTGATAATATACAATTTGAATTATAATTTCTTAAGAAGAAATGTTGATTATTTCATTTATTAATAATCTAATTAACAAGTCAAACTGAGCGGATATTAAGTGGATTATTTACAAAGGAGGAGCAGCACGACGTTTGATAGTGCATCTCAGTTTTCAATAAGTAGAGAATAAAGACTCAAGAATATACTAATATTATATATATATAATTATATATAATATAATATAATTATATTATATAATATATATATATAATTTCGGTAATACTATTAGGGTTAACACATTGCTTATAACATCGTTACGTGAATATAACACGACACTATTTCGTCACCTTTCCCGCAATCACTTGCGTTTTCTTGTCAACAAATACACTAGTGCAACCAAGATCAACGGCAAAACTACCTGAAACAGATAATAGCCTGCGGGCTTCTTTGTAATTCTTGAATTCTTTCGCTCAATGCAATTTAGTGGCATAAATTAGTAATTTTGTATTTTTCATTCATACATTGTCTCTTACTATTTACAATTCATCATGTTTTACATCCAAACTTTAGAGTGGATTTCATCAGTACGTACTGTCTTGCCCCGACTTCTCTGTTCTAGTTATTTAATTTTTTATATTATTTTACAGCCATATTAATTTTTTTTTATTGCAACTACGTTTGTAAACTATGCGCGTATCTGTTAGATGCATACCTTTCTTGGAATAGATTAAGCAATAAAAACAATAGTACTGCCTGCGAGCTTGCTAAGGGTACTCTTATTTTCTGATTTTAGAATTAACTTTTCTCAGCGCAAAGCTTACACGTAGTTTCAGGGATCGACCTAAACAAAGTTAGAATCACATATTCATTCTCTTTGCGTGACGTTAATTAGTTGATGACTTGTAAGAATACACAACAGACTGCTAGACAGATATCGACTGGCTGGAAAGAGAATGCAAGCATTGTTATTATCTCCGTTTTTTACTGAGAAGAGAATGTAAAAGAAGTAAAACAAACAATACTTTGTTGCTACATTGTGCTTACTCTATTAGGCAGAAGTTGTCACTGTAAACTATAGCGTGTAGATACTGCTAAATACACAAAGCAGTAAACTGAAATAACAAAGACAACGCATCCCAGGAAAAGAATGACACTCCTGCAGCATAATAAAGTTTCTCCGCACCATTACGTTTCACAGCATAAAACAGAACAAGCACAGTCTGCTTGGGAAAAGATTTATTGCTAGGCACATACAGAAATATGCATCTAATCTCCTCAAATGGCTGACCATGATAAACAACAACGGCACCAACAGGATAAACCATAGATATATATATATATACGTAACTACGTATAAACCGTGTGTTCCCAATCCCCGCTACTTCCTATTTATGAGACTGTCGCTTTAACTGCATTGGTTTTGTCACATCTTTTGTTTCTGATCGCTTGAAAACTGAAGTGGTGCCGGATGGAAAGGGTTGTGCACAGGCGCTTTACCAAGACCCTAATGCAACTATCGATACTAAACAAAATGGTATCCCTTTCGATTGTATAGTGTGTAAACATGCACTGGATAATCACGTGAGAAGTACGCTTGAATGTGGTGGTAATTTGGAGAAATTCATAGGGTACGGCGTTTTTATATCTACCTCGTACTCTTTGAAATAAGTGTGCATTATAAGAATGAATGGGTCACTTGTATTGGTTCCAGGGTGTAAAACCAGCGAATGTGCTACTGACACTTTAGCGTTTAGATTTTAAGTATCGACAGAGAAATAAACTTGAATAAACATAATTCCTAATAGCCTCTACCATCGTATTCAGTGAAATAATTTTAACGTTGTTCTAATAATGTGATTGTAAAATATATAAGCTGGAATATTAAAACAGGTAAATTTGATTTTACTAAATTTTCATTAGTACATAGCAATCTTTACTAATGATATTTTCGGCACTTCCTTTTCTATTTATATATGCACAACTTAATCCAATAAATACATAAAATTTGGTATATGAGCTCAGGTTATATTTGCCTAAAATTGGTATTTAAAATAAAGTTTGCATATCTGCTTATTTTTACAAATATTTAGATTGCCTCTCACACTGACTACTTTGGTCATATACTTCGATGAATGGTTAATCGTATCTTACACGCAGATTGGCATTGTAAGAATTTTAGTACGAGGGCATCTGGTCATTACATAAAAATTGACGGTGAGCTCTTTATTTTTTAATGCGGGAAATCATTTTTTTTTTGTATTCATTGTTGAGAAAAGTAGTAATTGTTGTAAGGCTAATTTGGTAGCAAAAAAATTAGATTATATGATTTTAGCTTCATAATGACTTCATTCCAAGGAAGCATTATTATTCCGAGTACATAAATGTCACATTTTCATCGAAAGAAAATGCTCGGCACTTCTATAAAACTATCTCACAACTCAGTACATTTCAGTCTCATCCTCAATATTCCTGCTTTTCACTCACAACTAGATATCGGGATTTCTAAGAACTGCAACTG
Source organism: Metallyticus violacea (assembly GCA_030762175.1). Classification (NCBI taxonomy): domain Eukaryota; kingdom Metazoa; phylum Arthropoda; class Insecta; order Mantodea; family Metallyticidae; genus Metallyticus; species Metallyticus violacea. The sequence goes on from CM060836.1 coordinate 44,412,968, forward strand.
GAATGAAACTGAAAGAAGTTATATTGATACTAAACTGTAGACAACAGGTAGGAGAGGTACAATAGGTTGGGAACTACAAATCACACTCTTCTCTGATGGCTGCTGCTCATTAGCTCTTGGTTACTTATGGGGCGGTGGCAAATAGCCTTTGTTTGAATGTACTTCACTTGACTTAAAATATTTATTTATCCGATTACTAATTATAACCAACGAATTTTTTCAAGCTGGTTTAAAGTGTAAGGTATGTTTTATCTAATCTGCTCCGAACTTTGTTGGGCAAAAGCTCCAGTGATTTGGTCTATATTTGTATATCGGGTAGTATTTCAATTTCTGGTTGCAATAATTTATATGTCTTTCCATAGATATGAAATATATATCTGTTAGTCTTTTACGAGTAAATAGTAAACACTTGGTGAAAAAGCACAATAATCTTGATTTATCTAGACGAAGCAGTTGTTTCTGTTGACACACATTCCATTTTAAAGCCAGACGCTGAATACTTTGAGAATGAAGTCCCTTGATTGCTGCTGAAACCATTGTTGAAATGCATCCTGCATGTCTTCTTTCGATTAAATTATTTTCCTTTGAGGAAAACGGAGACAAACGTTACATGCCAAGGCTGTAATGTGGGTGTGTCAGCACTTTTCAGCTGATTTGCTGCATTTTGGTGCACACAACATTGGAGTGCAAAATGACATTATCCGAGAGCAGTCCTGGACGCTTGGATTTTATCGCACACCGTATCTTTGTGAGTGTTTCAGCATAGCTTATGGTATTCACAATTGCTACTCTTTTCAGCAACTCCACGAAAAGTCTACAATGATCGAAAAAGAACATCATTATCTTCCATTTTGCCGATGGATGGTAATCACACTGCCACTAGTGTTCACTTATCGGTACAGGTAGCTGTGTCATGGTGCTCCAATCCTGAGCTGCAGTGGAGAAAGCCGAATGCCGCAGTCCCGAACGACAGCGCAAGACGCGGGACTGAAGCCTCAACCAAAATTAAAAAGGCGTCCGCTTTTAACACTATAAGTTTTGCATGATTTTTTTAAAACTTAATCTCTTCTAAAATTACAAAATATGCGTTGGCTTTGCTAACTTTCTGGATGAAAAATGTTTCATATTAAAATCTGACTTTTTCAGGTAAGTTTCATCTTCATTTTATCACTTTTTACGTCTCGTTGTCTAATTGGAATTCGCCGTAAATTCACATACACACACATACTAACCTTAACTTAACCTCAGGTAAATCCAAGAAACCGGTGGACTCAGTGACTTGCTGCAGCTCACTATGGTCTAACGTCCTATGCTCGCCTCCTTTTCGTTAATATATATTGATAGCGGATTTTGTGCTAGTTTGTTAGTGGATGAATCGTTGTAATGATGACAAATCTTTTTAGCTCACCTACACAGTGTCATCTAACGGCAGAAATCATAAACAACCAGTTATTATAAATTAAATAAGTGATGCAACAAAAACTGAAGCAGTATTTATAGGATACTCGGTTAATTGTAAATATAAGGTAGATTTATGATGTTATATGGAAGGAGGAGGACACCGCATAATCGAAGGTGGTTGCTTAAAATAATTAATGAAAATCAGTCAGGAAATATTTGTATATAAGCTTTATACTCTCTGTCAGTGCTGTATAAAATGTTACATTTTTTATATCAATATTGTAAAATTCAAGGCTGATCGGAGTGATAGCTGGTATTGCGCAACCTTATGTAACTCAAGGAAGCGAGGAAGAAGTCATGCGGTAAAAGAGATTTTAATGGGCTTTAAGTAGCTTCTACGAGAGACTTGGGCTTGACGTTTCCAGTCGCCGGAACTTGAGATTTGAACTTGGGAAATAAATTCAAAGGAACCAATGAAATGGCGAGATTTTAAAAGGTTTAAGAGTCGTGAAACCCTGCGCTATGTTGTGAGTACTCCGTGAGCGTTGTTTGTCCACTTGCGCTTAACGAACGAGACCTGTTTATAAGGAAATGCTGTGGTCATTTCGACGCGTTCATTTGGAGTTTTATTGCGGGACGGTCAAACATTCAATCAGTGATGTAGTGTGCCCTCACTCGGCGTTAGAAGATAGTTCGCGACATTCAGATAACTCTTGAGTTTAACGTACATATCATTAGGAGACGAGACAAGAGCCGGTGCGAATTATTGAAAGTATTGGAGGGAAGCCAGTTAATGAGTAATTCGGCAATTAGTTATTAAGTGTATCTATAAAGTGCATTGATTCGAGTGAACCTTAAAAGGCATGTCGCGCCATGATTATGTATCGTTGTAACTCAGGACAATAGTCTGATCCTCTCGCGTCAGTTTACCGGGAACGAAATATTAATACGAGTATTCCGCGATAGGTTTTTTCCCGTGTGAATGAAAGGGGAAGTGTGGAAGGTTGCGTCCCGCCTGCACATACTCTGAGTGGGTCAGAGTCAAGGACCGCAGTTCACCAGTCCCAACGGTGCGCCGGGATTTCCGCAGTATCGAAGCAAACAATTAAGCACAAATTCCAAACAGTGCGTTATATTTGCGAGTATCTCCCGATCTTCGATCCCTGTCCCACCAGTTAGCAGCAGCGAAAGTGCCCTGAATCGGTTCACTAATGAAACGTGTTTGAACGAATAAAGGCTGAACGCTAACTGAGGCAAAGTGATGTTCATTCACAGTCACTGGACCACTGCTCACAAACGTTTCAAATTTTGGCGCCCAGCTGCTACATCAAACTCTCTAAATAAACAAACGTTTCAGAACCTAAATGCTGGATTAACTATTCTGAATAATTACCAAGATTACAAGATAAAAAATATTCTTGAGCGATCGAACCTATGATCTTTCCATTTATCGCATGACGCTCCATCCATTCGAGCTAACTTGCCGCTGTGGTGGTTTAGCTAATTATTCCCTACATGTGTTAGTCATACTACCTTTGTTTGGCTTTCTCCCCTGCACTCGGAACCGAACAACCAGGATGCAGCTATCTGTACTTCTTTCCGTTATTCTTGTAATGGATGACACGAATATTTGCGTTTTTATGATAGCTAAGGAAAGCGAATGACCTTTCTATAATGTTTCCCCGTGCATGCCCATTATAAAACGACAAAATTATCTCAGCAATACATTGGTATAGATTTCTTTGTATAACTGTAGCTAACCACTTAGTAAGGTGCTGTAGATTTTGGAATGACAATTTGCAATGTAATTTATAATACTTTTCCGGTGTAGATAACAGCGTATTTATCTCTGATTAATAGATTATGTTCCCATACAAATATTTCGCCATAGATCAATATACCAGTTCATTGTAAGTTTTCTATTATTTGCTCATCTAAACAGACACCACCATCGTCTATGTAGTTTTTAGTGTTTTCTTCTACACAGCATTAAATTGTCGACTCATGTAATATAATGCACTCTAGGCACTCTTTGTTTCAAATACAAGTCTCTTTCTAACTGTTTTCAGAGGTTGCCCTTTGTCTGCTGTAGCCAGATTTCTAAATTATAGTCAGTCCCGCTGCTGGTGAAATTCTGATAAGAGCCGCTGCCTGCTTTAACGGAATATTTAGACTATCTTGCCTTGTAGAATCCATAGTGTGCGTCTGTCTCTTCATATATTATTTTCTAACACGGCAAATAAACCGCCACAGGTGGCCGAGGTCATTAAGGCGCGAACTCATGAGCGGGAGGTCTGGGTTCGACACCCAACAGCACCGTCCCGCCTGACTGGGGTATCTTCCTGGTTTTCCTCATTCTTCATAAATGGCATATGCCGGGAAGATACCCAAAAAACTTAGGCCTGGAACATTTCCTTCCTTTAAAAAAAAATACTTTCCCAGTTTATCATTTCATCTCTTGTATCATTAGGGTCCACCGCCTGTAATGCCTCAATAGTTAAAACGAACGTTAAACCTATTCAACAACAAAAAGTAAATAAATTAACTATATTCTACATAACAAGGATTTACATTTGTTAATGTCTTTTTTTTTTTTTTTTTTTTTTTTGTAGTTAATAAAATCCTTTAGAAATCAATAGTAGGATAAAACTAACACAGAAAGTACTGCATTTAATCATTGCTGTCATAGTTATTAATAGCGATGATAAATATATACCAATGGTTAATTGTATTGAGAATGGAATTTAATAATTACATGTTTCATGTTTAATTAAAAAGGATATATGTTGCAGCGGGAATCGTGGATCGGTTGTTGAATAAGAAAGGAAGATGGAAGAGTTGATTGATTAATGATTTATGGTTCTAATCTCAGGGATATGCTAGTTGTTCTCTTCTTCCTCTCCCGACAATTACCCAGTGACTTAAGGTGCTCGGCTAACTCTTCTTTCTGCTGGAATTTTTACGATCCGGGGATCATGGGGGAAGGAGGCAAGGATCTTAACAGGAGAATAACTAGATTTGTTGTATTGTGAGACGAGATATGATTTATTGTCCACAGTTTGTTGCACTTGAAGGAGCTACTGTTACTTCGTGGAGAATTTATTGCGCTGTATGTGTTACTCTTGCACGGATTATTAAAGTTTCCTAATTAGTTCGCTAACAATTTTCCACTCGCGACGATTCTTTCTATTTCACTGCTCGTCTCTGACGAATATTAACGTTCGCTACTGACACTGATAACAATAACAATGTAACTAATAAGTAATACTGAATAGCACCTCGACAAGTCATATATTAGAAGTAACTACCAACTAGATAATAACACTCTTTGTAACGATCATATACTGACACGCTAATGTTTGATACACTGAGCAACTATCTTACTACTGAGTAACTATTTCATTACTAAATGATGACTATCTTCCTTAATGTGTTTTTTTAATAGTGTTTAACGTCCGTTTTTTACTGCTGAGGCATCCACACGGTGAACACTGATGATACATGAGATGAACTAATATATTGGAAAGGATTTTTAAGGAAGAAAACGTTCCAGGCCTAAGTTTAGGGTACCTCCCCGGCATATGCCATTTATGAGGACTGAGAAAAACATGGAAAAAACCCTCAGTCAGGTCTTGTTTTCTTGTTTCTAATTCTCATGCTGTGCCCTATGATTGTTATAATAGTTTAATTCCATTATAACCATTGTGATAACCTGAGTGTTTCTTTATGTGTGTTTTTTTAATGGTGTTTAACGCCCGCTTTACTACTGAGGCACCACAGGTGGTGGACATTGATGAAAAAGGTTATTTTTTAAGGAAGGAAGCGTTCCAGGCTTAAGTTTAGGGTTCCTCTCCGGCATTTACCACTTATGAGGACTGAGGAAAACCTAGAAAAAAAAAACCCAGTCAGGGAGGACGGTCCTGGTGGGATTCAAACCCCAGACCTCCCGCTCATGAATCCGCGTCTTAACGACTTCGGCCACCAGTGGCGTTTTATGTGAGATGGAAATCTTCAGTTCCAACAATTTCTATGCACAATGGTTTTTACAAACAAGAGAAATAAATTGGGCTATAAAAACTTATAAAAAATGTGTTGTCACGATGTTGCATACACTTAATTAGTGGGAACAACTCAAATTTACAGTGTTTATTGTTAAAACTTAATAAATTGAATATTTTTCAATAAATATGAGTAGAATCTGATGCTATAACTGAGTTCAAGTTTCAGTGCATAAATCGAAATGCAAGTTTTCACTTTTTAAGTGCATATTTGGTCATTTCAAAGCTCATACTCGTATGCATATTTTAGTATTTTAAGAGCAAATAATTCTCCATATAAATTATTAAACACATGTGGTTTTACTTTCTAAGGAACTAGGCAGTTGATGCATGTTCAAAGAGGATAATTATGCATCGTCGTGCTTATACTGACAGCATTTACGAACTTTCTATTTCTGATAGTCATACTGGGATGCTGAGAAAAGGGGCGTAACGTTCCTGAAAAATGTCAATCTTTGTGCTATTTAAGAATGAAAAGTAAACTTTCATTTGCCTTTATTTGCACGGTGGAAAATGTCGTGCCTTTTCAGGCATATTGCTGGGTTAATATTCTTAAGAGAATTGGGTCACGAGGTCAGTTTGGAAAACGTTAAAAAGTAGAAGTAATGCCATCTTGGCATAGCTGTGCAGCTTGACTCAGTAAGCATCTGGAGGAGTGAGGCTCGTTTGGCCGTTACTTGTTCAATATGTGTGCAGCAGTTAAAAATCCCCTCAGCTGTGATGTACAGTGAAAAATTTACGTTTTGCAGGCCGCTGAATTCCATCGTGAGATAACTGAAGCGTGTGGAAAGAACATATGAATGAAAGCATTATTAGCATTAGCATTAATATCCATGATAATAATGTGGTCGACAAGAATTTGCTGATCACGATTTCACAGCGGGCGGAGAGGATTTCTCAAATCTCTCCCACAATTCTCTATGAAAGTCTCGGTGGTTGCGTTACGAAAGTGAAGACAATGGGGCTTTTCAAACAGATGGTCACGAGAGATGAGATTTAGGTTCGGTACATAAATTTCGAAACAAAAAGGCAATTAATGATGGGGAGTCCCATTAACTTGCCTAAAAATATCATTGAAGTATTGTAATTCGTAACAGAAGGCGCGACAATTTCAGTTCTCCAGTTTTTTTGTTTTTTTTTTTCCTCCCCTTCACAACATGCTTGGCTGCACACAACAAATAAAATGAAAGTGTTTGATCATTTTCCCTATAGCCCAGACATGGCTCCCAGCTAAAGGAGATGGCAACTTATGGCAGCAGATAGGATATTCAAGTTTTTGAATCAATATAACTGTCTCAAGAGGAGTAAGCCTGCCCTATCCCGCGTATGTAAATTGTTCATTTTTCAGGTACACTTTTCTCAGAGTGAGACATTACCTTCAAATTTTTACCACGTGTAATTTGTACCTTTATTTATAATAATAACAATAACACACAGTTTTCTGGAATTTTAATTGGTTGCCAAGATTAATGAAATGGCTGTATTTTGAAATCTATATGAGTTATAAAAATCCCTTATTTTTGTTACTCTTTATCATGTAGATATACTGTATAGGTTTGATTTCATTATCTTTAATAGTGTGGAAGGAATATGCACTAGAAGGTATATTAAATGTCGAATTGATAAAAATGGCGTTACAATTTACAATTGAACTCTTACCTTGTTAACATATGTTTAGAACCTCCCTAGTCCATATTCGCCAATCTCATTCTCTCCTATCCTCGTATTTCTTCTCTTCTTTCTTGCAAATTTTTCCATTTCTTCCATTCTTTCTGCTTTCTCGATGCGTATACGGTTCTGTTCTTGAAGTTGCACTGTTGTGTTGTAACCAGGGTCTATTGACAGTTCACTCAAACCCTAATTGTTACTATATTCCCGAAATTAAATGTTAAAGCTGCATCAAATGCACCAAGTTTTTGGCACACGAGTCCATAAAACACCATTCGATGAATGGTTCACATTCTGTGTTTTCGATGTTGAAATTTTTTGGGTCGGGATTAGACAAATCCCTGTATATTGTGGTTTTATTGCCCCCATCATTGCTAATGGAAGTGTATGATGTTATAATTTGGCTCTTGTCTGCTGAATTTACACCAAGTCATGACGTTTCGGGCATAAACCATGTTGTGGGCTGTCATCAGTTAATAGCTCATGAAAATATGTGACCCAAATTGCACATCTCGTGCTCTGAAGACCATGCAAATTAGATCTTATTGCCATCACATAATAATTTTTCCGTTTGTCAGTCATGCTATCAGTTGGTCTTCTTGCCATTCCTAATCCTTTTCCATCTGACGTTTCTTCCCAACCATATCTTTCTTGAGTTACGCAGAAGCGAACCCAGAAGGGTTTGAAAGTGTTATATGCATTATAGTTTTTCAATATGCTTGTTTTCTACGTAAGATTCACTTTCTATTATTTTCATGAAAAATTTTGCTGACTCCATCCCCTAAATATTTCAATTGCATGACAAAAAACACAGAAGGGGACGTGGCTAGCAATTTGCACCATCTTAGAAATTATTAAATTTGGGGCATTAAATATTTGCAGTTAGATTCCATATTTCTGTAAGGCATTTATAACATACTAGAGATGCAAAAACAATAAAAATCCCAATTTTCATATTTGGATCCAATCTCTCCTGGCTTACTACCCTTAAAACTGGGCCTTTTATATTTATATAGTATTTTCTATCTATCTATTATTAGATGCTTATATTAATAAAACCAAATAGTGATATAAATACTGATAAAATCCATTATCACAAGCTATTCAAGTGAACCTGCAATATCAAATAAGACAAAATCCACTTGTTTGAACATCCGAAATGAGAAATGAGGGAAGCCATAAATACCAAGAAGATAGTATACAAAAAGTACTTAATTACTAAGAAAATGGAACATTATATAGAATATGAAACAAAAGAGCCGGAGTGAGATAACTTGTTAGGAAGGCTGATGGAGAACCCTGGGAAATCTTCAAGAAAATAGAAAATGATATTACAGGAATTGAAGGTCGTCAAAAAGCTAAGGACAGAAAGATGAAGCATTCATATAAGCAGTTGCAGTAGATAAATGGACGACCGACTGTATGGATTTATTTATTTTTTTATTTATGTATGATAAAATGGAATAAAGGAAACCACAAATAGCCCACTAAATAAGATACAATTACAAGAGCTGGATAAAGTGTTTTTGCACAGTAAAACAGAAAGAGTGGAAATATTTTCAACATTAATTTGCAGTTATGGAAATATTACTAAGTCTGATGAACAATATTTTAGATACCGAAACAATAGGAGACGGCAATAATCATTAATATTTATAAGAAAGACAACAGAGAGAATTGCTAAACTACAGAGCGATATTTCTGCTTACCACAGTATTAAAACTTTATGCTAATATTTTTAATGGTGTTTTAACACCTGTTTTTACTACTGAGGCACCACAGGCGGTGGACACTGGTGATACATGAGATGAAATTATGTATTGGGAAAGAATTTTTTTAAGGAAGTAAACATTCCAGGTCTATGTTTAGGGTACCTCCCCGGCATTTACCATTTATGAGAACTGAGGAAAACCTGAAATAAAAACCTCAGTCAGGGAGGACGGTCCTGGTGGGGTTCGAACCCCAGATCTCCCGCTCACGAGTCCGCGGCTTAGCGACCTCGGCCATCCGTGGCGGTACTAATATTTTAAAGCATAGACTAACACTATTAATGAAAGGGATTTTAGATTAAGGGCAATGCGCACAGATGTAATATTTATAATTAAATAATTTTTGGAAAAGTGTAGAGATCATAACCGGTCATTATTCCCTCTTTCTCTTTGTTGACCTGATTATGACCATGACAGAGTAGGTAGAGGGAAACTGTGAGCTACTCCAGAAAGTTGTAATGTTAATCCATCTCTCATTAAGGCAATTAAGAGTCTTTATATTAGAACAATGGTACAGATTAAAATAGCATAGGGTAATATTTCTCGACCGTTGTTGGTGAACATGGAATTACATCAAGACTGCAGCTTATTCCCTTTATTGTTTAATAAAATTACACAGTTCTAATTACAAACTAACCCAAGAGAAATACAAATTAATAAGAGAAAAATTGTAAAGTTACATAGACTATGTGGATAAACTTGTGTTACTGAGAATGATATACAAAGGGCAGTCACAAGTCTTAATAAGATTTTGAAGCTATGTAATATGGAAAAAACCTGCTGAAAAAACGAAGTCGATGGAATTGCAAGATAAAAGCCAGAGAAGAAGAAAATACATTATAAATGATAAAATGATAGATCAGACATTAGGCCTTGTGTGTTGGAACCGCTGTAGAGGACGGCTAGCTCTGAATGTTGATGGCCTCGCGTTGTTGGCCAAATTTGCGGGCTTATTAATGGATGTTGTTATTTTTGTTACTTGTAGCTAGGCCAGCCTCGGTTGGTGTACATTCTTGTAGTTTGTTGTTTATTGTCTCCGTCCCAGAAAACAACAAATAATAAGGATAACTGCACTAATTTCGTTGATTTTAAACTAACGGGTCTAGAAAGGGATTACGGCTTTGCAAATAAACACGCAGTTCGACGTTACTTCTAAAACTGATTTATTTCATGTGATTTATCCTAAAACATCGGTGCTTTGCCGTCTATAGAGTCGAATCACTTTAGCACTTTTATTCGACGATGTTTCGATTATTGGACTGTTTGTCCCGACGTAACATAATATTGCGAATACTGAACCGAAGACTAAAATGGAGTCGAGATTAAAAAACAGCGCAGAGAAACCAATGTAGAATCACAAACTCGAATCGAGTGGAACAGCGCAGTGAATATACTAGAACAGAGTGAACTAGAATCGAGAAAAATGTCTATAGTGGAAAATACACTAGAACAGAATAAATTGGAATGAACAAACAGCACCTAATCTTGCCTTTGTATACCTGATTCAAATGCGAATCGTTGGGGCAAGCAAACCGCGCGAAACACGCAACAGCATCGCGTCTGTATTTAAAAATTTAAACTCTGTTTCCACACTGGCTGCTTTTAAATTTTCCTGTTATCTGATTCGTTCACCCATAGGAGTTTAAAAATCTATCATACGATAAGCTATTTCAAACTTTAACAGTTTCCTGCTATAAGGGGGTCAACTGCCTCCAACGGCATTTAAAAGCTTCCATACACACTTTTAAAGGGACATTCGCTTTCTCCTGACAAAACACATATTTAAATAGGATCAGAGCACAATAGGTAATGTCCTTGACTCTCTTCACCCTAACACAAAAGATCATACCCTTGCAAAGTTTTATGACTTCCGCGTATTACCAACGCTATTGCGAACAAAGCACAGAGTTTTACCATTTTACACAGATGTTAAGCTATACGACGCATGATGATCGATGATTTTTTTTATTTGTTTTATTTACGGAGTCTCTTTAACATCTCAGGTCATCAGTGTCCCATTCAATCCAGGGCGTGAAACGGCCGACAAATTTTGCTCATAGGTCTCTTCTTTCAGGCTTGAGGTTCTTTATCGTGCTGTAAATGTACGACACGGTACCCACGGCTTTACTTGCCTTCAGAAGGAAGCCATACTTAGGATTTTTACCCCCGAAAAAAATCTATCGATCTTGGCCCGCGATATTGGGTTTAGAAGGCAAGTATGGTTTCACCATCACCACTACACCACCTGGACCCACATGATATTTGAGGAATGTGTGTGTGTGTTTGTGTGTGTATATGTGTGTGTGTGTGTGTGTGTGTTTTAAAGTAAAAAAAATGCATTATTAGAGATGATTATACAGTATAGTGATTATCGCAATGGAAAACACACAGAAATTACAGTAATATTAGGGGCGAAAATGTAGGAATAGTTTCAGTGTTCAGGGTGTCAAGTACCCAAAGTAATGAATGCACAAATGTAAGAAAACGTCTTAAAATATAACAAGTTAAATGCAATAAGTAAAATAAATTTAAACAAAATAATAAGTGAAACAAAACAAAGATAACACAATATTACAGCAAAACCAGCATTAAAGTTTGTTAACGAATCGTGAAAATTAAGCAAGCAGATAAGAGACCATAAGTGGCATGAGGTTGCTCGTCATCTGGTAGGTGTGAACAATAAAATATCGACAAAAGAGAGAGCAACATTGAAGATGAACATTATAGTTGAAGATGTTGAGGATGTTAAAATAAATGGAACTATCACGTGGAAAGAATGGGCTTCAATCGACTTCCAAAATTACTCTACAACTACAAACGCACTAAGAGAAGACCAGAGCAGGCCCTGAGCCCTATGACTTGATCAGTTCTGAATTCTGAACGGACATGTGTTTTCTAAACCTCGAAGAACATAAACGTTCTCAACATAAAGACGTATATTTAAAAATAACAAAATTAATTTTTTGCTCCGTCCTTATATTTATTAGTGTCCTTGGAACAAAAATTGTGATCAAATTTATTAACTTCATTCACATAACTGCACTTAAAAGAGGAGGTAAGCCTCTCACTGATCAGCCTGCAGGGAGGAAAATACAGAGTGGCAATAAAAAGGTAACTGAACATCACATGCAACATAATTCTTAAAAAAGAAAATGTTATACATGATATTAACATAAGCTGAAGTAACCAGACTTCATAGCACAATTCCAATATTCTGTATCTACAAAACTGATGATCTGACGAATGTGACGTTCTATTGAATGACCACGTTAATGAGCAAAATATTTTTCTCTGTTGGGAGTCGGTCCTGATGGTGTAGTAGTAACCATACTTGCCTTCTAAACCCAAGGTCGCGGGTTCAAACCCGGCCAAAATCGATGGATTTTTTTCTGGCGTAAAAATCGTAAGTATGACTTCCTTCGGAAGGGAAGTAAAGTCGTGGGTCCCGTGTCGTACATTTACGGCACGAAAAGAACCTCAAACCTAAAAGAAGAGGCCTCTGAGCAAAATTTGTCGGCCGTTTTACGTCCGGGATTGAATGGAACACTGATGACCTGAGATGTTAAAGAGCGTCCTTAAATAAAACGAATAAAAAAAAATCTCTGTTGGGAAGTCGGTCCTGGTTGTCTAGTGGTAACCATGCGTGCCTCGTAAACTCAAGATCAGGGGTTCGATCATGACCAGTGCGTAAAAATCTTAAGTATGGCTTCCTTCGGAACGGAAGTAAAGTCGTGGGTCCCGTGTCGTACATTATGACACGTAAAATAATCTGAATCCTGAAAAAAGAAACCTTTGAGCAAAATTTACCGGCCGTTTCATGCCATGAATTGAATGGGACGTTGATGAACTGAGATGTTAAAGAGCGTCCATAAATAAACCAAATCAACAAATCTATTCGGAAAAACTGGGTTCATTTGCACAGAGACCATTACATTCGGATAAATGTGAATTCTGCGTCTTCTAACGGAATCATTGAGGATGCATGTGGAAACAGAATTAACGTCACATCATAAGTGTACAAATTGTGTTATGCTAAAGTTTGGAACCAGAGTCGAATTTTGGTTATTATATTTAGTTATAAAATATGGCTTAATATTATGGAGCAATTGCATTGAAAGCAAGCAAGTTTTTATATTGCAAAGGAGAGCTATTTGAATAATTTCTGATTCTAACAACAAAACTTCATTCAAGATCCTATATATTAAAATATATTTTCTTTTAAGATTTGTATGTTAAAAATCAAGAATATTTTATTAAAAATTTCAATATCACACAAAAAAACCTTTATAAACATATTGATAATTTATTTTGGTACCAATTGAGAATCCATTTTGATTGCGTAAGAAAATGTAATCTCTCTTAAGCAATTTCAATTTATTATTATCATCCGGTGATAACACAAATACAAACATGCTCTTACAGAATACCCATATAAAATCAGTAGAAGAATTTCTAAATGCACAATGATTTTTTCTTTGATAACATATTAACTATGTTTTACAAAACTATTTCACATACTTTGACTAGGTACTACGTATGTTTTAGAGGACATGATTAAAATTTTCTAATAAATGAATACTTTATAATACATTTCTTACATTAAAATATGAGAAATGTTTCGTATACATGTCCTGTATATCATATATGTAAATATACATATTATATAATTTTAAACCATTTATACTAATTATGTAAAGCTAAATTTGATGTGTTCTGTGTATATGAACCCTTGAAAGGCAATTAAATGCTATATTATAGACAAAATCGAAAACCCATGGTTCGAATAATAAAACACAAAACGTTTATTTATTAATCATAATGAGAGATGGTTAAGCAGCTATGATTTAATTGTAAATTCAACTTATATTAGTACAATTAAATTTATGCTTATGTTTGATAAAATGTATTTTTTCCTTGCTTTTTATGGTTTATTTTTCACTGTTCATGTGGCGCGTAGGCTTGAGCATAAAATTCAGAATTTGTTCGCAAGCAATACCCCAGCATTATCTTTGCATGCTGAAGTCATCCTTACTTGAAACAGATTGCAAGGAAAGGGCTTTGCAATCACCATTAGCATTGCTTATTTAAGCATGCATTTGAAATTCCTAAGCCTTGTTTTCTAGAGCGCGCATGCAAATTTTGATATCCACCGCTTCCAATGTTAATGTGCAGGAACGGCTGTTCTGTAATCTACTTCACGCAACTAGATGCATGCTGAAGTTTCCTCAATTTCTCACGACTTTAATTTACGTACGAGACTAATTATTTCATTGCAGGAAAGATCAGTGGCGGATTTTCTTTAACCGCGAGATGAAGTGTTATCAAAAGTTCGTTGAAGGCGTATCACAAATTGGAACTGCACTTATGTTCAAGATAAGGATTTCCTAATGTATTTAATGAAGGGTTCTTAGGGACTAGTTTGAAAACTTCGTCCTTAAATAGTTCTAAACACTTTTCGAGTACGAAAAACTAACTTAACTAAAAGGAGGCTTAATGCTTCCATATCCTATGCTATAATTAAATAGATGGCAGATGACAGCTACCGAAAGTGAATTTTCTTGTACGAGTAACATTGTTCTCCGGAAGAGGGTAATCATGGATGTCAAGATTCCTTTCCCAAGGTATTCATAGCGCAATATTTAACACCTTTACATGAGACGGTAGCCAGTGTTTCTATTATTTCTCATAATTTCCTTGTTTTGTTCGTAATCCCTTTCTTTTTATCAATCTTTTTTATATTTTATATACTGTCGATTTAACTGCATTGGTCTTCTCACGACGCCTGTAGATTGTGAGCTGAATACTGCTGATGTAGTCTGTGGGGATGAATGAAATGAGCTTGGAGTCCTTGGCGCCTTAAAGGTATCTGGGATTCACCTTTTCAGGGTAAGGAAAAACTCTGACAGACTACACTGATTTGATCCCAGGACCTATGTATTAGTGGTCGCAAATGCCTCTACTAGACCATGGAGACGGTCTCTTTCAATCTTATTTCCTTTCCTTCGTCATATGTTTCTTTCGATATTTATCGAAGCTTATGCTATCATGTGAATCCCACATGTTTACTGAAATATTGTAGAACTGGTTATTCGAAATAATCGGGATGAACAGTTTGGGCAATCAAATTGTCCCTGAATGTATTCTAACAGTATAATAAATGTATAAATGTTTATGTTAGCATTAAACTTACAGATATGACTTTATATACAGTAAATATCTGAATATTGCTTCACCTAATAATAAATAGTTAAATTATAAAATTCTTCTAAATTCTAAAATACATTATATAAACTGTATATTATTAATATCGGTTTTTAAGAAAATCCTTAATGTGATCTGAAAAGAAGTTCAAGCCATTAGACCTATAGTGTTGAGTCACCTTTCAGCGAAGTTTATTATCCCGTGACGGTAACGTTTCTGAATTTTGATGCGAAGAATTCGGTGGTTCCGAATTCCATGGCGTGAATGTTTTCGAGATTTCTTTCACGCAGGAAATGAGCCATGGACCAAAACAGATAGCAAGCTGAGGGCGCCAGATCCGGGCTATATGAGGGGTGTGGTAGCAGTCTGATCCCTTACAAATCCTGTATTTTTTTTTTTCCATGGTTGTTCGAGATGGAAGTCTCGTATTGTCCTGCTGCAAGAGAATTCTTATTTGGGCATATCTATCTCAAAACTTAGTTTTTAGTATAAAGATTCGCATCGACTGCAAGCTCGTTTGGGTTTCAGTTATATATTATATTCTGAAAAGTAAACAAAAATATAGTAAAACGATTCATGTTAGACAGTATACTAGAGTGCATGAAGGAATACATCAGTTCTCTAAAACTGCGATTTCTCAAATTTTTGCAATGTTATATGTTTTAATTATTAAATAGCTATTTCATTCTTCCTAAAGACGATGAAATGTAGACGGTCAAAAATGGCTTGCTTTATTGTTACATCACTCCCCGAATTGGATACGCTGAGACATCCAAATGGTATTCCTCACCTATTCTCTCGCTTTTCGCTTTTATGCTGAAAACTCACCATCCGCCAAGCTGCCCCAGTTTGAAACAGCGATTTTAATCTCTTTCCTCAAGTATAAGGAGAGAGGCGCAGGGTCGCTGCTTTCATTAGAGGTTGAATACATGAATTTTCAAGTACTTCAGCCCTAATTTCTTGTAAAGGACTTCGAACAGCTTTGAGGCATAGCACTGAAGAAATTTAGAGATGACTCCTAAGCAACTCATAACTTTTATCAGGTGATAAACCATTGTCAGCTTTTCAGTTTGTGAGTTATCCTTGCATTTTTATACGGACTTAAACAGTTTTATAATGTAAAAGAAAGTACTCTAGTAGGTCAGAAATAGCACGAATGTGAAATACAGCCCACTTTCGAGTATTCTGTAAAAATGGAGTGAAATTTTACACAAAAAGCGAATAATCACTGTGTCGGTATTAAGAGGGTGCTTGTATATATAATAATTCATGTGAAATCTAATATCTTATGCCAAACTTTCTATACATATTTAAAGTATGCAAAGAAACGACTCCTACCAAAAGAATAAACACATCTTCTTCACGATTTTAGAGTCCCACCAATTTCGGCTTGAAACTCAAGTGCTCATATCTTCATAGGATTTTTTTTAACGTGGTGTTTATTCAAGGTTGTTTTTGGGTTACCAAGGTCTTTTAATTTTATCTCAATGTTCTTTCCACTTGTTTCTGTATTTATAATTAGTTTATGAAATATTCCTCCTCTAGTTCCTCTCGAATATCAGTTTTCCTTTTCCTACTCATTTTTGTGTAGCTTACTGTGAATATTTTTGATGATTTTATCCAATGGATACAATTCAACCAGTAGCACATAAAAATATAGATTGTTTGAGTTGTTTTTTTTTCATTACTCCAAATGTCAATAAATAGTGGAATAGTTGACGTACCTCCTAGATAGGGGCAGGATTTTTATGCAAATTCATATTTCTATTTTGCTGTCAGAAATGTATGCTCACTTGCTATGTAAATTAATTATACAATTTTCAATAATTTAAAAATTTTATTTTGCATATAAGGCATGTTTTGTTAATAAACATAAAAGTTTAGCATAATTGCTTGTTTTACATGGTACTTTATATATAAATTTTATTTTATTTATTTTATTTCATATTGTATTTACAAAAACTATATTTCAGAATAATATGTGCAATCGCGCCAGTCTTGAAAATTGATGACATTGGTGGTAAATCACACGCAAGTTTTTCTCGCAGTATATCTTAAGAAGCAATAGGCGACTACCTGTGGAAAACTTGAAACATTTGGTAGGCGTAAACTGAAAGAGAAAAGAGTGTTTAGATTGTCTAGCACTAAAAATGTGAGTGCGATTATTTATTGTTTTTATTATTATTTAAGTAAAATATATTCTAACTCTTCAATATTAAATATACATTTTGATGAGTTAAATCATTCATGCTGTTTCCACAGTATTTTTATTCATGGAGAGATTAATTAAATTGCGCTAAATTTTTCTTTTGTGTGAATATTATGTCTTAATGCATTTTATATGGGAATATTTATGTGCTTATTATGGAAGTTTTTAATGCAAAATGCATACATACTAAAGGGATTGTTAGAGCATAAAAGTTCTGTCCCTACTCATAAGGAACGCCATATGCTGTCATATCTGCACATTTAACTACCCTTTCCTCTAGATGTGAGTTTTGTGTTGAGCGCCTTGAAGCCCTTCATTAAAGAACCTATACAACATGAAAGTGAAGTGAAGGTATATCATCAGACGTAACAAAAATCTGTGTTACCATACAGCCTGGAACTAGTGATTCAGCCAGCTTATTACTTTTACTCTGTTCTTTATAAAGTAGTTATCCATAAAATGTTGTTTGTGATAAAACACAACACATTTTCAGTTTGCTACTGTTCACTTATGGACATTTCACTTCACATTTCACAAAAACAGAAGAGATGCAGTGCCCCATATTAGAGCATTATGTTATTCGACTCTTACAGTTACTAAAAGACAGGTTCCTTACTGAAGAAATGGTGCCTTGTGAAAGTCCCATCATATGTGGGTCTTGAACCCTAGATCAGAAGCCGTATAGTTTCTCCTGTCTGCGAGTATCCCCAGCTGCTGCAAGTGTTAGCTTTCATCTACAGCCGTCCGCAGAGTTCACAGCAACCGTTGAATAATGAACTGCTTAGCAAACCACTGCTTGTCGGTTTCTGAGAATTTGGGTGAAAGACTTTATGACCTGAACAGATTGCTCTTTGTGCTCTACCATTTATACTGCCCCCTTCCACACCAGTAATAAATGCTATTGCTACCAGCAGGAAGTTTGTTGTGCTAAGTTTGCACTTACTAACTAGTCTTCTCTCATAGACTCATCGTGATATGTCATCGATTTGAATAAAAACGACAAGAAAAAAATTTAAAGAATGCACACATTTTGATGAATTTTAAACCTTCCCAGAGAAAGTTGGCAGCCCAAAATGGAGATATTTTGAATACCAACATGAAATGTAAAAAAACCTGCAAATAAAGAAGTTAAATTATAAAATAAGTAACATAAATGAAGCTAAATATTTTAACTTTGTTTGAAATAAAAATTAAAATAAAATGTTTAAAATTAAAAAGATATGTTTTGATTTATAGCACTTTCACAAGAAGAACAAACTTTTATCTGTCTACTAAAAATATAAAAGTACAAGTACGAAAGTATTTCATAATACTTACAGTAAGACTTATGGTAGACAGTTAATATTTAACAATCATATCAGTTTATGCTCCACAAAAACGGAAAATAGAAGAAAATTCAATTTTTTGGAATACTATAGGTAGTAATTTAACAAACAAACAAATGATATTGTTAGTCTTAGGGAATTTAATGCACAAATGGACAATATCTCAAATGCAAGTATAATTAGTTCAGCAGATGAAGCAATAATAAACCAAAATACCCAGAAATTAATAGATTTTACAATTAACAAATTGCTAACAACGACCACATTATTTTACATATTATAATATTCATTAATTTACTTCCATACTTGCCTCGTATACCCAATATCTCAGGTTCAATCCCAGTCAGCTCCAGGTGGATGTTTTTTCGGGCGTAGCTTCAGTAATACATTATGTATTAGCATATAAGGAGATGTTTGTTTAAATATAAGACATATAAAATAAAATAGAGGTTTTGAAATTTCATTTGATCGTTTTAATATTTTATAAAATATAATTACCTAAAAGATGGAGAAGAAATGTAAAGTAGCATAAGTTAGTGTAAAAATATTTCGATTTCACGTTATATAAAATGAGATCAGTTTTGATTTGTTGTGCCAAACTAGAATTAATATACGTATGTTTAAATTTAGTTTAAAGTAGTATAATATAAATAGGAATGGCATCACATAAAAATTTATGATAAATACAAGATAATCAAGAAGTTAAAGACGAGACGAGTAGCACAGAATAAAATTAATTAATAATAACAGAAAATTAAAGGTTGAGTTATTTTAACAACTTTATAAGTAATCAAAAGTGAGGCAACACTTTTAATAGATGGTGTATTGCAATCGAAGCTATTTAAAACACGAAGAAAAGGAAAGCTGCATATATTTTGAATACAAGACTGGTATAATTGAGTTTAAATTGAGACTTTTATATGTTGTAAATCATTATTGATTCAGTGAATAATTAGGGTTTTTTTTTGTCTTACCTGTATAAATTGCTTGAGATAACTGATATAGATGTCAATGAAAACTGAAATGAGGCTGTTTAATTAAATAAGTCTTATATATGTGAAACAGTTCTTGTGGCCCACCCTCACTGAGATATCAATACTATGTGTATGTTGTAATCGTGTTATTATATTTTGTATATCGCAATTAATATTTTATATATTAAGACATGAATTGTTTCTTTAGGAATTTTTCTGATGTTACTGTTTACGGAAGGCCAAACTAAGAGGGGGGCGACAAAAAGACAACAAATCTCCATTCTACAAGGAAGGGTAAACACAAGAGGTAGCATTATGTCGCTTCTTGAATGACCTAACATCCGGGCCATTGTATGTGTTGGAGGAAGGGTGAACTCGCTCGCCGTTTTAGGCAGTTGAATTTAAATTACCCAATTATGAATAAACGTTTTAAACTTTCGAAGTAAGCCGGAGGCATGTACTGACAATTGACTTTAAACTAACCAATTATAGATGAGTGTTTTGAATTTTTGAAGTGCAGTGCCAGACGTGCGCTTGCATATGTAAACCCTTATGACTTGATCACGTCAAAGCTTAGGCGATTTGAACTGCATGCACTCATTCTCAGGTTTAGTTCATCTCTTCGGAAGTCATTACAACTTATTTTCAGATTCACTCAGATGCAGTTCGGATTCAGATTCTCAAACTCTTACTTTGGAAGTCATCAGTGGGCAGATTGAGTCTTAATGTTGAGGACACGCTCGCGTGAAGTATGTAAGACCCTGTCTGGATTCCAACCACCGTCTCTACGGCGCAGTAAATTTATTAAGGTTGAGAGTAGCTCAGCGCTATAACACCATGTGCTATCCTTCAGAAACACTAGAGGCTGTAAAAGATATTGTGAAAAATAAATTACTGATATACTATGTTACATGGCATGATTGTTGACACAGCTGATCTCCTCTCCCAGTCCTGTTGAGCAGCGACTCAACAAAATAGCGGAAAAATACCCTCAGATGTTGTCGTGTAGCGTGGACAACAACAACAAAGCGTTCATCACAATCAACAAGTCCAACTCGAGGCACGCAACCAGCCAAAACCGCTACAATGTTCTGCATGAGTTGCCTAGAAGCAAAGTCGGCAATTTAAACTTTGAAGAATTTAACAGTATAAAGCAAACAGCGTTCTTGAAATGAAATTTTCATAAAATACTTTTCCCATATATAAATTAATACCAGAAAAGGAATTTGGCAAAAGATATTTACTTTAAATTAATTGTGAAATAAGATGCAAAGCGTTTTATTTGCTGTTTTTGCATCTAATTTTAAGTTTAAGATTTCCATGTTGTAGTAGAGCTCAGAATTCACGTCGAGGCATTAAAATAATTTTAATTACAAATAACTATATTAGTCAAAACAAAACATATTCATAAAATAATGTTTCACAGATTCAGCATTTTAAATTTTTATTGTTCGTATTTCTAAGAACGCAAATACTTTTTACAATTTCTACAATTTTGCAGATTCATTCATTAGCTGGCATTATTTTCTGATTGGTATGCAGAAACATTTTCAAATTAGGGCTTGTAAAACTTTATAATAGTTAAATGAGCTCTACTGTAGAAACAATTTAAGGAATTACTTAACCAGGCTTTGTTTTGTTTTTGTTAAAGGAGTAGTTTTTTTTTTTTTTTTTTTTTTTGAGTAGTGTTTAGCGCTCGTTTTTACTCCTGAGGCACCACAGGCGAGTTAAAGGAGGAGCATTTTATTATTTGGTACACTCTTGCAATTTGTTATTTAGTGTCGCTTTGACTGCATTGGTCTTCTTGCGACGTCTGCGCATTGTGGACTGAATATTATAGATGTAAGTTTGTAGGGGTGAATGAATTAATGACGGCGTAAATGAATTTTTAAGTCCTTGGTTCCTTAAAGCGTTCAGGGTAAGGAAAACCCCAGAAAGAATCCTTACCCATTCAGCTTGGCCTGACCGGGATTGGAACTCAGGAGTTCCGAGTTAATAGTTGCAAACGCTACCACTAGACCACGGAGGCGGTTACACTCTTTTGTTTTATTGATTTAACACAATAAATTGCTTCAGAAGTGTGTAGTGTGGGTACTTTTTCTTTTCTTTTTAAATTTTTATTTATTTGTCTGCATTCGTCCTATCACGATGCCTGTAGATTGGACGTGAATTCTGTAGTTACGAGTGGAATAGAATGAACTGAAATGAATTAATGATGGTGCAAATGAGCTCAGAGTCCTTGGCGCCTTAAAACTATTTTGCATTCACTTTCTGAGAGTAAGGAAAAACTTCGAAAGAAACTTTACTCAGACAGCTTGGCCTGACTGGGATTCGAACTCAGGACCCCCGGATTAATAGTCGCAAACGCTACCACTAGATCAGGGTACTTTTTGAATGACTCTTAATGAGGAATAATCGAAAAATCAAAATACATTTGGTATTCTATTTATAAAAAGTTGGAGTCTCTTCCGGTTACAACGAATAAGTATACAATATAATTTTTGAGCTCTTAGTATAGGTATTTCCCCACACACCGAGTTTCATGCAATTACATGCTTCCAAAGTTATTTAGCTGATGCCTGATTTTTAACTACCCTTATATAAGTATATACCTAGGGGAAAAAGTAATTAAATTATATGATTTTATGTAACATAGGTGTATAAATTTAGTTGAAGTTTTACAAAAATAATCGTAAATTAATAAATGTGTTCCTAAAATAAAAATGTGAAACCCTTAGCCTCTACTCATGGTCGTAACGCGAAAGAGTAACACTGACCACTAGTAATGGTTTAAAAGTCCGTCCGGTACTTAAATTACACTTAATCAGCTTTTTAAACGCCATCTATCTCTTTGACTGAGATACTTTGGAGTTTGCTGCGGTCGAGTTCGATTCCGGATCAAGACATGTTGCCTGGGTAAGGTTTATATCCTTCGCTTTCCCTTTCCCAGTTAACTTTAAACTCTTAGCATTCCAAACTCATGTGTAGTTTCAGTCATTCCATTCATTATATTGAAAGGCATTGGCTGCTGGCAAGACATTGAACGCTTACCAGACCTCCTATATAATAACGCCGCCACGGTGGCCGAGGTCATTAAGACGCGGAATTGTGAGCAAAAGATCTGGGGTTCGATTCCCAGTAGAATCACCCTCCCTAACTAATATTTGCCATGTTTTCTTCAGTCCTCATAAATGGAAAATGCCGGGGAGGTATCCTAAACTTAGGCTTGAGTTGCTTCGTTTAAAAAAAAATCCTTTCCCAAATTGCATTTTCACCTCATGCATCATCAGTGTCCACTCTCTGTGATGTAAAATTGGGCATTAAACACTATTAAAGAACTTAAAATATTGCAATGGGTATAATGGCATTGAGCTTGTCTACTAAATCTTACTGCATAGTGAAATGTGTTCTTGTCGTTTTTGGATTCCTGCGAAGTTTGAGAGAGATAATAGCGCATAATTAATGGAGTTATTACAGCACAGTGGCGCTTAAATTTACCGCGTACTCGCTTCTCAGCGCGAGAAGATAAGCTGAACCAAAGCCATTTACGCAACTGTAACTCTAATCCGGCGAAAAACCAACATTTAAGAAATGCCTGGGAAAAGCTGTACATCTGGCAATAGTGGGCTGCAGCTAGGGAAGTTTCGTTGCCAGATGTAATCTAAAATGTGAGGTTTCTTTAATGTGCACAGCTTAAAGGATTTCCTTGTTATCGACTTGGAACTCTGCGAGCGATTATAAGGGTCTCATTTCCATTTACTTTTTTCTTCTTTTCCATAGCCCACGGCTGAAAAATTAATGGGTGAGAAAAGAGGACTTTGCTAAGTGTTACTCTGTCGGTTCTGCAAGAGAGTTAGAGGAGCTTTGCTATCCGGTAAAATTGACTTATTTCACAGACGGTGAAGGTTGGCAGCACTACTTGGAATCAATACCAAGTTACATGAGTCTAGACTGAGAGAATCCAATATCTCTGTAATGAATTAGAGACAGAAATCTCAGATTCTACTTTCAAAGTCTCCTTGAAGCTGCAATGGAATGCCGATAGTACCTTCCGAAATATAATGACACATTTTACGGAGTAGAGCTGCACTGAATTGCGAAATATAAACCTGTTTGCTTAAGAGACCTTCTGTTCTTATTATTAATAATTTCCAGCCTGACATTCCGCAACTTAAAGAGCTAATGATATGTGTGTACCTTACTTTTACTGCCGTGTTATATTAGAATTAATTTAAACGTTATATTTCTATAACTAATGATCTCTATAAACCAAATATTCTTAATTATGTATATGCTTGCTAAATGGTTTCTATGTTTAAAGACCTCACAAAATACTTCGTAATTTTAAATATCTAAATTCTAATGAAAAGAATATTTGACTAAAATTATCGCAAGAGGTTCTGATATTGTCGATTAATTCAAGAATCTGGTGAGTCTGGAAAACTCAGTCCCTCCAGAGATATTTATTAGGCTATTTCCGAATAAAATAAAAATGTAAATATAATTCCCCCAAACTTAGCTTACAAAATGATAATAATTGCATATTTGCAATATGAATACTTAACCTTTTCAAGCCATCTTGCAACAGATGAATGTCGATTGTCAGTAATGCCATAAGAAAAGAACCATGAATAGAATATAAAAGTAGTATATATTTGAACAGAATATTCACAATTATATAAAATGTTATATTACTTATTACGTTCCTATTCAGAAACCTTGAGACTGAAAAAGACGAAAGTCGACTGTTGCAATCGCTACCGTTCTATTCACTAATACTAACTGAGAAAAACAAAATCGAGATAACATTTTACCATTCTGAATAATATGTTTATTAAAATTAAGTTTGTTTAGACAGGTATTGTTACTTAATTTATAAAATGATTTTAGACTCTTTAGTTGAATACAAAAACAATTATTTGGCTGAATACACATTAAGTTAGTTAAATGTACAATTACTAAAAACACAGATAAGTGGTCAGTGATGCGTGCTCAGGAATTATATAATGGGGTTAAAGAGTTGGCTACACTGACCGCAAGACAAATGCACTTCGCGTGATAAAAGGGATTAGATAAAAATTTACAGTAATTTCACTGCGATATCTGGCTATGATTTGGCCAAAATTCCAAATGTTGTTTAATTTCATTGGGAGATTTTATGATGACATCACATAAGTGAAATAGAAAGCCTGTCGGCTCTTAACAAATCTACTAGTATGGGCACAACATTTTTCCTTAACTGGTATCTTAACATAACATAAACATAAAATACTATTATAATTATTTTTTAATATAGACCACCATTTTCTACGACTTTACTATACTATAAAGGCAATATCTAACAATTCATTTTATATATATATATATATATATATATATATATATATTTGTGTGCGCATATAATGTTTAATATCTTGTATATACTATAAAGGCAATATCTAACAATTCATTTTATATATATATATATATATATATATATATATATATATATGTGTGTGTGTGTGTGTGTGTGTGTGTGTGCATATAATGTTTATAAAGGCAATATCTAACAATTCATTATATGTGTGTGTGTGTGTGTAAAATAATGTGTTATAAAGGGATGCATATCTGTAATAGGACATGTTCTCTTGGCGCATCTGTCATTTGACTAAGGCACGACGCTGACTATCACTAAAGAACAAAGAATAGCTGCCCAGAAAGGCGAGGACAATAAGCCATTTTCATCGCTGCTCGTGGCAAAACCCCTCGCACCATTAAAACTCCTAACGGAGCCGTTAGCAAGGCGAATAACCTTACTGACCAATTGCTGGCCCACTTCGAATGAACCTATAAGGAAAGGATGCTTTCCAATTTTAAGTATTAGTGCTAGACGTTGAGTTTGAACCCGCTAATGGTGAATGCAGTTTTTAAATGCTCTCAACTAACCTTCAAGCCGTGAATTCTGTTAGGTGGCCCCATGTGCTCTCAAGAAGTTACGCTACCGTGGTTTGAATATCTTATATAAGGAGTAACATTACCCGTAAAAGACATTCAGTTCTTCGTTCTTCACGCAGTTCCCTTAGATTCAAGTTCAGGCAGGCGGTCGGCGAATACTCTCGGACACTTTCACTCAGTTCATCGGCAATCAGCTTGAGCACTAAATAAGCCTCGTCTCCTAGACAAACGCACCAGAAGGCAGAATGAAACTTCTTGATAAAATAAATTCAACAACGCTCAGACGCAGCATAGTGTGATAATTTGCACAGTTTCCACTCCTCTCCATGTCCCGTGAGAAATGGTTCATGAAACATTGGAATCGGAACCCCGAGTTAATTATTGTCGCGAAGCGGAGGCAGTGATTAATAATTACATCGAAGATCAACTACTGCGAGGTGGCGCTGCCGGGAATTCCTATTGACGTTCCAATAGCATTGGACGTCTGCTTCCCCCGCGAGCCGTCGACAAACTGCTCCAACACATTCTGATAAATTTCACCAAAAGCTAAGATGGTTTTTGGAAGACAAAACACTAACTGAGGTTATTTTCCACGGGATACCCATTGCATTCTGTTCTTAGAATTACGGAACAAGAGAAATTTCATCACAGATCACAACGGAATTTTTAAGAATTTGTTTACAAATACCAACCTTTCGCTGGGCCTGAACTTATGTAAATTTCATATGGATCTACTTTTAAACATTACGTTGACCCAGTTCACATGCGTAACTACTGTTGATTTGTAGACACCAGACCTTCCTGACAATTCACGAGTACTAGTTGCTGATTCTTCGCCGAGCATAGTGCGCAGAACTTCATTTTCTGTAGCTGAAGATCGTCCAGAGCGTGCTTATGTTCAAGGCTAGCATCGCCATCGCCTGAATCAGTCTGACGCTGTTCTCAGACAACACTCTCACCTTCTTTCTGACGTATTTCTTTATACAGAAAGAATCTAATAACGCGAAGAGCTAGCTAGATTTGGAGAATAGATGTGGACGATGATGGGCCGTTACTGCTATTTTGTGCCTGCATTTGCAAGGGAAGAGGATTGGAGAGGAGTGGTCAAAAATTAATCAACGAGGATTCGTAGACTTCTTAATGGTTTTATTTAGTCGAAACTCTCTGCCAAGCTCTTCAACATGTGTCTACTTGGACAACGAAATTTACGCTGATATCGCGCTGACTGCGAAAGTGTCCAGCTGTGAGCGAAACTGAAGCAAGCGAAGTAAAACTTATGAAGAATGGACGCGTATGCCTGCGTCGCCGCGTGTGTGTGGAGCAAGCGAATGGGAAACTGCACTGTCAACTGCGAATGCCCCACTGTTAGTGAAAGCTGCGGAGGATGTTTCCGTTTTACATTAATTTTAATCCTTAGTGACTTGGTTTCCCTAGCTCATAGGGGTTTTTAGCACTAAACCCAGCGGGAGCTGAGTTTTTAATATCCTGGTTTCTCATAGGAGAGTTTAAGCTCACGATTCGCGTTATTCTTAAACCTTTGAGCAAAAATTCGTGTTAATGGCTATCAATGAATGGTGCATTGAGATGACCGCTAATTCCAAATTCTTCTTTTATTTGTATAAATAATTTATCTAAAACTATAAGTGTTTTTGTTTAATTCATTTCTGAAATTTTAATTCAGAAGTAGTTTTCTGCGGTTAGGCGTATTCATTTTTTCCCCCTTCATCAGAATGAGTCCAATAAAGCCTAGACTATATTATAACAAAAAATAAACCCTTACATTAACAAGTAACACACTGCGGATACATTCAGTGTATAAAAACATTAAATCTTTTTTTTCCATTTCTCTCCTAAATAATTGGAAATTAAAGTGTGGTGGTAACACGCTCCATAATATACTTTCAATAAGCATACAATCAGATACCATTGCTCCAAAATGCACTTCTAATTATAAATGTCCTATTATTTATTCATTAGTTGTAGCAGGTCTATTGAGAATGGTTTTAACACTTTTGCTGTGTTTATGAGTATCATATCAATATACGCAAAAGTAACAGCAGGCATTATGATGTCTGATTCTTTCTTTATAAGTAGTGAAGATTTTTATATTTATTGACTGTGATTTGAACTAAACAATTTATTGAATGTTAACAAACTACTTACGGAGTCTTTAAAACGAACTGTTTATGAAATATAATATTTTTGTCCACATGTGTACTATTTCCACATGTGTTTTTTCCACTTCTGTATTATGAATGGTACCATAGCTGTATTATGTAGATTGTTTTTTCTTTCTTTTTCTAAGCTCCAATGAAGCGGAATCTTGATCGCGGGCCATGCGTGATTAGGCGCGTTTTGGGAACATGTCGAATCGAAGAGCAAGAGATCACTCTGTGCCTCTGAGCATTTTATTTTTGTGAGCTTGGTGTGAGATGAAGAAACTGTACAAAATAGAATGGCAAATAACAAGCACCAAAGGAAACATTGAATTTTAAGCACTCCTCGTTGACTTTAAACGTATCTGTTTTGCATCAGGACATGAATAGTTTTGCATACATATGAAAAAAGTATTTAACTTATGTAATTACTAATTGCAAATATTGTTTATCTCAAAGTTTCAATTGAAAAGCAAGAGAATTTTTCTTATTTTTTAAATAATATGGTTATTGGTATACAGGATTCGGAAAAAATATATATACAAAGAATTTAAGAATAAAAAGGAAATGAATAAATCGGCCTTGACGAATAGGAACAAATGATCTCGGATGCCTCATTGTTGTGCTTCAGACGTTAAATCCAAAACTACAAAGGTTTTTATTGATAGTCAAAAGCACTGAAAACAGAATATCATACCTTAAACGAATAAATGATTCTTTCAGATACAAGGGATAAGTCATAAGTCATGGTAACTTTTTATTTCTCGCGAACAAGGGACAACACGAAAAATCTAACGTGTACGATTGAAAGTGTATGGAATGCACTTTCAAATGAAACCCGCCATATGGCGAGAGAGAGAGAGCAAACAGAGCCTCTAAGTTCAGTTGGTGAGCGACAGTGGTCAGGAATGAGGTCACGAAGAATGAACAACTTGCCTTTATGAAAATAGCATTTCTCCGCGCAGGAATGTACGGCAATGCCACACGGACCTACGGGAAACACTGGATGCGTTTGCCTTGTCCTATCGAACAGTGACGAGATAAACAGAAGCCTTGAAACGAGACAGAATGTCGACTGCCGCGCAGTGGGCTTCATCTAACAAGGATGTACGGATGATGCTGGTGGAAACGTGCTTAACGTGATAGGCGCTGGATATTTGTGGAATTATAAAAGTAAGCAGGAATTCTGGCACAAACAGTGCCCCACATTTTACGGAAGGACCTGAGCATGCGAAAAATGAATGCAAAGTGAATGCCACATCAATTAAGTGAGGTATAGAAGTGGACTCGCTACGAAACATGTCGCATCAATCTGGCGAGATTTTAGGAAGATGGGGATGGCACATTGAATTGCATTATTGCAATTAATGAAGCGTGGGGCAAGGGCTCTATGTGGCATTCTCGTGAATTAGACTAGAAAACTGTGGAAGTTTTTTTTTAAAGTTACAATTGTGATTTTTTTTACAAAAAAAATTATCGCCATCAATTTACCATTTTTTTGCACTTTTTCTTCATTGTCTGTGTGATCTTAGTCATTCTATCGTACTTTACCATTTTTTAGCAAGATTCTCTTTTTGAAAGAGGTTTTATAGTTTTATCCTCACTAACGATGTACGTATTTCAATGATGCTCTCTCGTTACCACGGCAAAAGTTCGAGAACGTCTGACAACATTCCACGCACACTTGCATTTTAACTGCTGAAAGAATTCGAGGTCTCATCTTGCACTGACTTTATGCATATGCAAATGTTGATTAAAAATGTGAGGCCACTGTTGTTTTAGAAAATCCCAACCTAATAGCTATTTCTTTTGTCTCCAAATGGTTTTCATTCAGACTATTTTTCCACTTGCCCACCCTCATGTGGGTCATTTTCAAGGCTTTCTCTGCCCAAACAAACTGTTTGACAATTTCTTCACAGTAGAATATGAAGGAAACGCTTCTGTATGCATACCGGCATTACTTTATATCATTAAGTGAATGTCCTTCTTTAGGTAAAAATACAATCATAATTTGTATTCAATTTTGAACATCAGGCTGTATTATGCAAAACGTTTTGACATAAAAGAACTTCTCTAAGCAAATGATTGGCATGGGCGTAAAGGAAATGCATTATTTAAACTCTTGACACACAACATGAATGCTGCAAAAATAAATCATTGTCTTCCGTGTCAGTCCAGGAACTTGTGGACCGTAGTTCGTATATAAACATTATATATTCATGTTACTTAGTTCTCGTAGATTCTATAACAAAAATATTACGTAAGCTAATCAATTAGTTAATAATATTAAGTTTTCCTTTATAGTTAAAGTTTCAAATAACTAAGACATTACTGGTCCAAGTACAAAATGTTCATATGTAGTTTTATTTTTTTATTCGGATACATTCTTGTAAATCACAGTTTATAAGAAGAGTATAGAAAGGTGTTTGAACTGCATGCCTGCAATTGTTAAGTAGAATTAATGTGGATGCCTAGTTTATCTTTGTCAGCATGACGTAAAAAATATGCGTGTTAACATTTAGAAGCTTAGGAATCTATTGCCAAGAGAAAAGAACAGCAAAAATTTACGAGGCAGGCTTTGCTTCCCTGACGGCACAAGTAATTTATCACAGGGTTGCAGGTTTTAACACGATTATAACGATCAGTTGATCAACTGTAGCTGCGTTCATACAAATTAGTCGACTCATATCGCCTGCTGCGTAAAATTAAATAAATATGCTAATTCGTATTAAAGTGCACCCGAGTGAGGAATCTCATTAAACGTCGAGGAAACAAACAGCGCACAAAATTTAATACTCAAAGTTTCAGTGAAACGCAGAGTTGTTGAAAGAATTAAGGACCTCAGTGTTGAACAGAACGAGATACATATTCCTGTAATGTAGTGCTAAAGAGTGTTGGTGAATTGAGTCTTTGCATTAATTAATTAATTTCTACGTCTTTTTCTATACAAGTATTCATATTTGCTTATTTTAGAGTATGTGGCTTGAAAAAACCAGTAGACTACAAATCAGATCACGTGGATTTTTATAGTGGACGTGGTGATATAAGCATTATGAAACAATATTAATTCTTCATTTTTATATTTCTCTTGCAAGAATGTTTAAGGCTCAATTGTCCTAGCTAGTTGAAATTAATGGAAGGAGTTAACCAGATAGATTAAATGTTGCGTTTCAGACTGAGTGAAAACTCAGGAATGAACCTCACTTTGGCAACTTATTTTTGGCCGGGCTTAAACTTGAAATGGCAATTGATAAGCAGGCCCTTTTTGTCTCAGTTATGAAGTAACAATGGTTCATTAAAGTAAAAGATCATATCATTATAGACATTATCACCTGCCTCGAGAATTGGGTCCATGTAACGCGTTTCTTCAATCTCACGCAATAAGTTCTCTCGTTGAACGAGGGCGTCTCTGACTTAGTGTAAATTTCTAGGTCATAGTGAAGAATGCCCTTAGAAGTCCACCTGGCATAAAACATAATTTAAATGTTTCTCTCGGTTACTTTCGATCTTATTTTTTAATCTGAATATTTTAAGTACTGATGTCTAATGTGAATTTTATCACGAGTTTCTACCTGTTATTGGTAGTAAAACTGCTTGCAATAGAAAAATTTTGTTAGGACCCCTATTTGGAATAATGATACTTTTTTTCAACATCTTGGTGTTTATGTAGACCTAGATTAAAATTAAAATTAGATCGGCCTGTGAAAATTCATTTACTGTACCTAAAGGTCATCTAGTCTTTTTTTCAAATTTCTCAAATGTACGAAACTCTTCAGGAACTAAAGTTTTTGAATTATCTTGAAAAACAAACATCTTCGTAAGTCTTGAAAACTTTGTAGGCAGAAGAAATTGCACATCTCATGTGCGTTAACTTCGTGAGACGAATAATTATGTTAATAAACATATCTCTCATTTTCACAGGCATCAAGCTATACTTATTACACTCATGAAATTAACTCTAGCTTGCATGGCAATGTCTTCCAGCTCTTTATATCTTTCCACAAAGAATGTATTGGAACTCTGGAGGCTTGGTGCCAGGGCATAGAAGGTAATGAAGCAAGATTGGTTTCATAGGACCAGAGCCTTCTGCGGCATTATCAAGAAAATTGATGGAACCGTAGTATATCAAAGGATCAAAAAAAAAAAAACACCAGATAAGTTGTAAGAACATGTAAAATTCTTATTAAAACACCCTATGACAGCCTGGCTAAGGATCTACTGACTATGGACGGAAAGCAAATCAGGAAAGCTATTGGAATGATTACTTGTCCTTAGCCATTCCAGAAACACCTACAAACGATAGAATACTACCATGGAAATCCCACACACTGCCTATGTAAACAGTCGGATGACTGCAAAACACATCTTATGGAGCACGAAGGTTTGAAAGGATACCGTATTAGAATAGAACACTTTAAATCATGTAATTCCTAAGCTTGTACGAAAGATCCTGGAGCTTACTGAAGCTCAAAGTACTACAAAGTTAGGATTAAAGAAGTGCACAAAATGTCATCGTGGCTTACGTGTCAAGGGTGTTATTTCACTCTCTAACAACAATTAATGAAAACATAAATAATTAAAATAAGGAAAGGATTTTACATTAGTAGCATGCAATGTTATTTGTGTATTTTTATTTATTAATTTTTTACTGAACACCTTCAATTTTGCTTTCTAAGTTGAAGTATTAAGATCACGATGCTTCGCTATTAGGCTAGAAAATTGTGGAGTTTACAATTGTGATTTTTTTTTACAAAAAGTACAAGAAATAGCTAATAAGGATAAGAAACTCTTGAGTAAGAAAAGAAGCGAAACAGAATAAAAAAGAGGCTGGAAAGGAGAAGAGGCTTAATCGTCTGAACTAATGCTCGGAAAACCTAAACATAGAGACGACTGCAATGCTTTTACAATCCCCGTTGGTTAGCATCAAAATAATGACGGTGAAATACTGGCGTAGATTAATGCAGGGAGACAGTCCACACTTCACGCTAAATGTTGTAGACACCAGATACAAAATATAACACTAACGTTATGGGCTGCAGAGATTGAAAGAGAATTCGGAGGAATTGGCCTGGGTTCAATATGCAAATAATAAAAGCATATGATAGAAGGCTAGAGGATATCAGCAGGCAAGAAATCGGAGCAGAATATAACTGAAATTAAATTAACATGAAGTAAAGAGACGCATTCTAGGGAGAAAGTCGAGATCAGGAATGATCTGATTTAGACTATGAGGTTGAAGGCTCAAAAAACAACGGATAGCGCTGGTAGGAGAATTTGCCGATTGGAAGGGAGGAGGAATGGATACATATTCTATCCCCCCCCCCAAATTAAGACAATTAGAGATCGATTGGCATGCTGAATCTGTTTGCGAACCACACCAATTGGTTGACTATGAGTATTTTCCTAGCCAAAGTGCGCGAAGCTAGAAACAAATTACTTTCTGGTTAGAACGCAATAACTAATGTAATTATAAATATTGTAATGTTGCAGACGACCTTATTAATGTCTAAATGTTTTTTTTAAGTTATACACTGGTATTTTAGACAGATGAAATCAGATCACTAATTTAACAACAAATTTTAAGGCAAAATATTCGAAATAGTCTTCTAAATAAATGGACCCAATATTTAGTCCTTTGGAAAATTATCAAATTATAAAGTATAACCAAAACCTTTTATAACTCTAAAATTGTTTTAGATAATAAAACATTTAAGGAGATTATTCATTGAACATTTTGAACGTACAACAATCTCGATTCCGTAGTCGTTTAACAGAACATGAAAATATTGTACAATCCATTTGTAGAAGCCTCGTCTTCTGAGGTAGGATAATCCCGGCAACTGTGAGCCACCAATCCGCTCAAGTCACGACATTATCCGTTGCAAACATATTTTTGCATATAAACAACAGGTAGGACAAATTTAGCATTAATGAATGAACAGACTGAGGTAAATTAGTACAATATTGTTTAATGTAAAAATTGTAAACGCTTACCCCTTAAAAGTAAATTTTAAATGTGTTATTTTTTCCACGGAAAGGTATACTGTTTATTCGCACATTGTAGCTCTGCTTCCGATATGATAACCAATTATTCTTGTATGTTGTTTTGTAGTTTCCCAAATGTTCATGGGTTTTGGAACCAGATTTGAAACGTAGCAATATAGTAGTTTATATACTTTTTCCGCTAATTTTGTTTCCATTTATTATATAAACGTGAGGAAACTGTCAATAAAAGCCATTTACCTCATAAAAAGAAATATAATATCTTAATAATTTGAACAAAGAGAACACAAAAAGTATCTAAAAGTAGCAATTCGTTGCTATAAGGCAGTATCTTATACACAAATATACATTTTATAATGCTGCCTGTATAATTCCTGCTCCGACGAGTGAAATTAGCGCTCTGGCCAGAATTGTAATTAGTTATGCATCCGGCGTTTGGTACGCGAATGGCGCTTCAGTGCTATTTTGTGGCGGTCGTGTTGTGAAATTGAAAAACATAAACACCGGCCTGTATCGTATAATTTATTCGTTTGTTTATTCTTTCTTTCTGCTTGGTGATGCAAAAATAATCAAATAAAATTTTAGATGACGACATATCGGAAACTCTGTTCCTGTTCGAATATTTGAAGAGACTATTGAACGAACACAAGAATTATATATCGCCTTGCAGGTGGCTAAGTGTTGACAGTCCACTGCAGAGTGACGTAGAGTACAGATGTACATTCTAGTTGAGCGCTTTGTTTTCTTTTATACGGAAGGAACGACAGAAAGTCTTTGCTGAAGATGTACCTTCATTATTCTCTAATTCTCCACATGCGTTGTTAGGTGGCGATTTTAATATTTTCATCTACTAAAGATTGCACAAGAGTTTACTTGCCCTGTCCTGCAATAGTAGACCTAGTGCACCAATTCAAGTAACGCGCTACATGGTAAATCCTGTATTGCGACCGTTCACACTTTTATACATTTCAACTCAATATCTCGGGAGCACGACTAGATCGCATTTATGATGACCGAGATCTTTGTATTAGCACTATGGATATATGTGGGTACCTTATATATATATATATATATATATATATATATATATATAATTGTGGGTACCTTACTTCCATTGCGCTGCCCGCTTCCTTCCCCTCATATAGTCGCTGATACTGGAAACTTAATGTACAGATTCTTTATGACAACGATATTCAAGAACTCTTTGCAGAGCCGTGATGATGTTGAATTTATTTGCAACGATCTGAAATGGTAGATTGTCATCAAAATGAAGGTAAAACGGTTTCTGCAATATGTTTCTGGTAATGAGCACCGGAATAAGTGGAGATATTTCAGTTTCTATATGGGTTATTACGAGATCTGCACAGTCACAGGTTGTTGATACAAAATGTAGTATTGAGATAAAAGGAATTAAAGCTCGGATTCTTAATCTCAATTGGACGATTTGAGGGGCACTCAGCGTTAATTGATATGGGATCCCCATCAATATATCACGTTTATGAATAGCGGTTTGTAGACGGTAATATATTCACAGTATTTGAAATAGCTCCAATGTTCACTGCACATAGCCCAGTGGATATCGCTCTGTTATGTATGAGTATTTTCAAAAGTTATATCCTGATATTATACATGAAAAACTCCTTGCTAAATAGGAAGTCACAGTTCTAATCTCTTCTAGCTCAAGTCCTACTGTTCCTCCTTTAACCATTGTACTTTGCATTTTTGCCGTTGCTGAAAGAGCCTCAATCGCGATTTTCAATAAGCTTCTATCTACCATCGTGATTGCCTCTACTGGCTCTTGTACCTAAATGTAGCCATCCCAACTCTGCACAAGACTTTCGTATTTTAACAATGTTAAATAGTGATTATAAAATGTTCATGCGATATATTAAACACCGTCTATCAACAGTGATAGCCAATATTCTTGCACCGGTACAACAGTCAATACGACATATTGCATGTTTTATATACTCTTTGCGACGATTTTAGGTCGGCATCTTTGGCGGGTTGGGAAAATTATGATCATGCATTTGATTGGTTGAAACGTGACTATTTGCTTAACACTGTGGAGCAATTAGGAAATCCTGATACCTACTGCTACCTCCTTCGCAATATATTAAAAGCATCCCCTTTCAAAATTTTAGTGAAATATTCACTCATTCTTTTCTTATGACAGCGTCTGTAAGACAGAGCTGTCCGATGGCAATGCATTTGTTTATGTTATCAATCGAACCTCTCCTAAGAGAATTACAGTAGTGCCTTCGTTCTGATCCTTCGTTCACTCCCTTATTAAAGCATTTGCTGATGATATCACTTTGATGATCTCACAGGTTCAATTCTTCCTACTATTCGATAGAGATTTTTGTAGTTTCTGGAGCGAACCTTAATGTGCATAAATCGAGATCCATGCTCCATGGCACCACTTCTATAGTTCC
Source organism: Metallyticus violacea (assembly GCA_030762175.1). Taxonomy (NCBI): domain Eukaryota; kingdom Metazoa; phylum Arthropoda; class Insecta; order Mantodea; family Metallyticidae; genus Metallyticus; species Metallyticus violacea. The sequence continues at coordinate 44,449,101 of CM060836.1, forward strand.
ACCTTCATGGTAACTATAGCCGTTATAATGTTCGGTTTCCTTAAAAAAAAAAAAAAAAAATCCTTTCCCAATTTATCATTTCATCTCATGTATCATCAGTGTCCACCGCCTGTGGTGCCTCAGTAGTGAAAACGGGCGTTAAACACTACTCAAAAAAAAAAAAAAAAATAATGTTCGGTGTTACCTTTCTGTTCACCTGCTGGCGACGATTCAGTATAATTGGAACTGTATTATTACAGTGTTCGTAAAGTTCTTCAAGATCACCAGTTTCCCTAAATTTGTTACAGCGCGTTCATTTTGTTAATATTTTTCACTATCCAAGGTATGGTTTGTAAGAAAGGTTCTGACGTTACCATTTACCTTTGAAATGTCGGTCCTGGTGGTGTAGTGGTTACCATACTTGCTTCCTAAACCCAAAACGCGGGTTCGAACCCGGCCAGGACCGATGGATTTTTTCGGGCGTAAAAATCCTAAGTATGGCTTCCTTCGGAAGGGATGTAAAGCCGTGGGTCCCGTGTTGTACATTTGCGGCATGAAAAAGAACCTCAAGCCTGAAAGAAGAGATCTCTGAGCAAAATATGTCGGCCGTTTCACGCCCTGCGTTGAATGGGACGCTGATGTCCTGAGATGTTAAAGAGCGTCCATAAATAAACCAAATAAAAAAAAAAGTTGAAATCAGCTACAAGTTGGCTTATTTGGAAAGATTTTTTATTACAAGTTCGTAGAGTTCAGCTCCAGCCTCTGAAAGGGGTTTTATATGTCATTGCTCCATAGGCGAAGGCTGATTGTCCATTTCTCCTGATCAACGGACACATGTACGAGACTAAGACGATCCTTATAGCTATCAGTTTCTCACCCAATAGTTATCGGAACACCACCCCCAGAAACCACCAGATCTTCGAGGTTAGCCAATTTAGGCCCCCTAGGTTAAGAAACTAATAAACTAATAGCCTATTGTCCTGTAGACCTGCTGGCCACAGATTTGTATGGTGCTTGGTTATTTCACTTGCCAGCTCTTAAGACGATTCTCCAACACCCCGTGTACAAATGGCGCCTAATCTGGTTAGACATCCGACATTCTACACTCAACTTACCAACGAAGTTTTGGTAGCAATTGGCATGAGCGCCTACATCGCATTGTAATAAAGATTGCTCCAAACTGTGATAATTGCGGACTTCAAGACTCCATCGTTTGCAACCGCCAGGATCCATGGATTTTTTCGGGCGTCAAAATCCTAAGTATGGCTTCCTCCGGAAGGGAAGTAAAGTCGTGGGTCCCGTGTTGTACATTGACGGCCGATAAAGAACCTCAAGCCTGAAAGAGAGGCCTCTGAGCAAAATTAGTCGGCTGTTTCACGCTCTGAATAGAATGGGGACGCTGATGACCTGAGATGTTAAAGAGCGTTCGTAAAAAAACAAATAAAAAATCGTTTGTAATGTGGTGTGGCTGCATTAACCCGGCGGAGGGTGCAGGCTGAGATTCGCCTGATATTGGATGTCTCCAAGTACTACATTGAACCCCAATATTTGAAATTACGGTATTTTGTTGTTCCTCTTTAGCTAAACTTACAAGTGCGGTATATTGGACAGTTTTTAGTTGAGGTCGAAGATTCAAATTAAACAAAATGTTGCTAAATATTTTTTAAAAATTTTAGTAGTAAAATTGTAAGTTAAAATTTGAGTTGTAATGTACCATTAAAATAAATTTAAAAACCAGTAGAACAAGAAAAAAATAAATATAACAGACTGCTGTTAATTAGTGTAATCAAATCGTAGCGTAATATTTTTCTTAATTATGAGCAAAGTTTTCACATACTCTCTCTTTGGTTTAATAACTTCAGGCATAAGATTAACAAGGTTATGACTTTAATTATGACGTTAATGGAATATCAATATGGGTAATATATTGTACATATCTTCAGAAAAAAAAAAGAATAAGAGACGATGAATAACGGAACTGTAGACAAAAAGAAGAAGAAATAACAGAACACTGTTATACATAATATATAAAATTATATTTTTGATAAAAAAATATCAAGTCGGCGAATTCCCTATATTTTAAATTAGTGCATTATTTTGCTATTATCACCTCATACCAGTAAAAGAAAGTGCACTTTCTTCAAAATATAAAACGAAAAATGGTGGAAATGTATCTGGTGCTGTTCTAATGAATAGGGGAAAAATAGAGAGGAAGAATATCATACTAGGTTCTGGTTCCAATGGATGACTAATAAGAGGTTTGTACTTACTAATTAATACACAAGCACCTATATCGATGATATTTTATTAATATCATAAAGTTATATTTTCTACAACCGAAGGCTGACCAAAAGTAAATTACCATAAACTAAGACACTTTGTTAGAATATGTAAGAAGAATGGATAGTTTGAATTTTTCTTGTTTTCTTACCCTTTTGGCGTTTTGAAATTAAAACAACCTGGAATTAATTCCGCATAGAACAAGTTTATATAGGGTAGGATTAGCCCAAAATTCCTAAGTTTTCCCTTAAAAGGCAAGTCGCCTCGGGAATTTTGTAAGTGTGAAAAGAGTAAAAGCATAGAGAAAGCGCTTCAATTAAGAACTACGGCCAATATAAGCCATTATTGTCATTAAGTAGCCAGACGAAGGGATAGAGAAAAGAAATATATTTTCACCTTAAGTTAGCAACGTGCAATGTATTGCATTGTAATTTCAAATGTACGATATACAGCACTTATTTATATTCTTGATCTATTAATACAAAAGTAAATATTTTAGGATGTTAAGCAAAGGGAATACAGTATAAAAACAATTTATAAATATTTTTGTTGATAAGATGTTAATACATTCCTTGTATGTATCTATGTGTGTGCATGTGTGCATGTTAGTATATTTCCGAAAGTTTTAAATAATCAGTAATTTCTGCTTATTTATTTTCCTTTGCTCATAGTGCACAGTGACACAAATGCTCTTTGAAAATGTGTGGTTATGCTGCACTTGATGAAATTATTTAGACCCGTTGACCAGCAGAGTCCCTGGTTCCCGAAACAACTAGTCCACTAGTTTACGAGTTATTAGCCGTAATTCCACCAGTTATAATAAAACCTGTTTTACGAACATTTATGCCAAAATGGTAGAATCGTAAACTTTTATTATTACTAGTATAGCCAGCGACTGTACTCGAGCGTCGAGAAGGCTGTTTCCGGAATATTTATTATTCCACGAAATGTTTGTTGATGTGATTTTGTTTACGCGACATGTATTTTAAATCGTATATGCAAGCCAAGATTGTGGCATTTCTTCCTGTCACACACGTCACCATCTCAAAAAAAGAACAAAAACAACGTACTTCCGGCGCGCAGGAGCTCAAATCCTATACACTATTTCCATTATGATTCATTGATATTAACAAGTCTACAGCCATTAATTAATACCTAGTTACTTTCCGCCCACCCTGTATTTCACTGATTTTACATTTCGTTCTATACTATATAAGCAAATCATAACATTTAACAACTTTTGTTTTAATTTTGAAAAAAAAAAAAAAAAACTGAAATACTGGGTGGGCGGAAAACAACTAGGTATTAATTAATGGCTTTAGATTTACACACGACGTGGATGAAATTATGCAGAATCTGGTTTCACAGCATGCTGTGTGTGTTATATATAACTCAATTTCGTGAAAGCTTGTATCTATCCAGTTTTGAAAAAAACGGTCCTCAATTTTAAATATTCTAGAATGTGCAAGACCGCCTGCATCTACAGCAGACTTGAAACGTGTGTGACAGTGCGAATTATCCTTAAAAATTCACATTAAAAATTCTTTGCATTAATAGCACGTATACTTATTTCTAAAAATAGCTTAAAATTCAAGAAAACGTTAGTTTCTTGGTTCAAAAATAAAATTTCGTTAAAATGATGAGCATATGTGATAGAATGTAAAGTTCAGTAACGCTGATAATGTGATCTCTGACGATAAAGTACATAAAGTTAATATAATCTATAGTGTAATAAAGGACAGGAATATAATATACGCATTCCAGTGTTAAATAGTATGCAATTGAATTGTTTTCATTTATGTACTGTGCTGAATTCTTTCTGCATAAATTAAGGACTTATTTCTGTATTCCAAGTGGCGTGTAGTTCTAGATCTCATAAATTTTCCACTTTCGTTTCATAGGACGGTTCCTCTCCCCCTAGTACAGCGTTAATGCTGTCTCCATATCTTACGCCCTCTAAGGTTAAAAACTAATAAATTCTCAGCACAGAGCAGGAATGCTAGAACTTCCATCTTTGAACCATTGGAGAATCAATATCAAGATGTGAACATTGGACACCCGACGAAGCACACACGTATTCAAAGTCTAGAAACTCATTCTCGAAGTTTATTTGCGCTTGAATTTCCATGCATGCGATCCCTTCACGAAGAATACGCCCTTGGAGTTAGCCTTTCATCGTACCGTTCGACAGCCGATTTTATTTTCGTAGAGGAAATTCAAGTAGGGATTTTAGAATTCCCTTAAGCGTTGCCTCAAGGCCTGGCTCAGCAATCTCTCTAATCTTTAGTGTTTAGCCGGCACAGACTTTTCTGGAATTCCGTTGTACCCCATGAATGTTCTACATACAGGTCTTTGTAATTAATACTAATACGGATATTCTCATTGTTATATAAATGCAATTGTTGCTTACTGCACCCAACCACACTAGAAATTAGCCTCACCTAATTAGATTTTGATTATATTATCCTAACATAGTTTCTGCAGTGTACAGAATTTAGTTATACCAGTGCATTCCTCTAATTACTGCACTCATTTAAACTACTGAAATATGAGCAACGAGTCAGCCTTACAATATCTGTTTGCCTATTCCTGCGTTTATCTCTTCGTCCTATCTGCCTCACCACTTATCTTCCACTGTACAGTTACGTCCAAGCTACCTAATCGGTGTTTACCCTTTCTCCTCTGTTTCCTTTCCATCGTGTTCTGACACTCACCTTCTGCTCGAAAACAGAGTTTACTGATAATTAATCAAGTAGCTATATTTATTGTTCATTGGTAATGGCATCTGGAGTCATTTCCTGACTTTGTTGCCTTGCGAACTAGCTCCGCTCACATTGTAGAGTTGATCATTAGCTTTATATAGGTAAATATATTTTCGGCTCTTGGCTAGAGGACCTCAGTCATAAATTGTAGCATTGGGACGGCGACTCTCATTTCCTTATCTTAAACTTGTTCCCTGGGATCCAGCCATTTCGTCCTTAAGTTTGTTTTGATAACTTTTTCTAATCGTGAGCAATCCATGGAATTCCATTGTTATAGTATTATTATTATTATTATTATTATTATTATAAAATAATAAGCATACAGTATTATGGTATGAGCACCTATTATAGATATAAAATCAGTCCGAGATATTTATCAAAAGCATAAATGTTTCAATATACATAGAACTTTGAAAAATAAAACAGGAAAGAACATCAATGGTAGTTCCAGCCTTAGTTTATGGTAGTGAAATATGGGTTCCTATAAAGAAAATATAAAGCAGGATACATGTTCAGAAATGAACCTTCTGAGAAAAACTAAATTTTGTGCAAAATTAAATAACATACCCAACGAAGAAATTAGTATTTAATTAAATGTAAATTCTATTAATGATGAATAGGAAAATACAGAAATAATTGGATACATGATATTAATAGAATTAATCAAACCAAACTTCCAAAGCAGACATTGGAATATAAACTATCAGGAAGAAGAACTGTAGGATGACCTGTAAAGAAATGGACAGATTTACTTCGAAGACGTTACAGGCAGAATGTCAAATCCTTGGGATTAAGAATAAGCTTAAATCCTTATATTGTTTCTTAAGAGCGTAAATAGGGAATTCTTTCTTGTGCTAAAACCATGTAATTCCTTTGGCATACTGCCTTAATTTGAATCGTATGTTATAATTACTCTGTATCGAGTGTTCTGAGGTGCATTTGCATTTTCAACTCTGATTTATTAAATTTAAAAATGATTATGGATAATACCTCGTATTTCTTTTTTCTGATTATAATTATGTTAACATGCACTGCTTCATATTATAGCTCAGCTGATGATTAATTTATCTGAGCAGAGCATTAGTTAAAATGTTAGCAGCTTAATACGTGATATATGATATAATTATTTTGGGAGTTGTATAATACCAGTAGGCTTTATTACAAAAAACAGCCTAAAACTACCGTTAGTAACGGGGAGAATTCGATATTCAATGCACCAATTACCTTCCTTCCTGCAATTCCTACCTACGGGTGTGCTATTAACCATTCAGAATTCCAAGAAGTTATGAGAGGTACACGGTTTTTTTTTTTTTTTTTTTTTTTTTTTGCAACACGGTAAAGCCCGTGCTTAAGAAGATCGCTTCTTTTATTCATATTCAATAGCAGCGCCTTCCAGGCGTCTCAACCAAAGAAGCCAGAAAGAATCCCACAAAATTCAACAGAACACGAGTAGTGGCATTAAAAAAACGACTTCCACTCTTACAGTTGGTGCAAGTAATTCAAGAGCATTTCGTCGCCACAACTTTACAATTTCAATCAAGTACACTGCTGAAGTCATTCCAGCGCCTCTTTCTTCCTTGTTGACTAGTTTGTGGAGTTTACACGAGAAAGAACAACTCTGAAAGACAAAAAAGAAGACAAAACGTCCAGCAACGTAGTCATGGATGTAACCATCACTCATTTGAAGGTCATGATAAATGACGATCTACAAGTGTCCCAGGGAAGACAAGAGAGGTCTCGAGCATTTATTCGCTACACGTTTCTAAAATTTGTGTGAAGAAACTTGTTGTCGATATTTGTTCAGCAATCTTGCAGAACAGCAAAAGGGAATAAAGACAATGAAAACTCTTCAAGTATCCATAACATGATATCTGACGAATTTTTGGATACGTCAGCATGAGTCAGAATCAACGAGCGATGTGAGTTTTTCAAGTGGCAGGCTAAACGATGTATATGTCGAAGTCTTCTCTGTACGAAGCCACATAGCGACCATTGCACTTGATAAACGAAAAACAATCGCTGCCAACAACCTCTACCTCCCCAGAGTTTTGACTCCAAGACAGTTGAAAAGTCGGCCAGAAGGAAATGCCTATTATTTCTCCCTCTCTTTATTCTAATTTATTAAAAACTAGCTAAGAAATTTGTACAGCATGTTCTCACAGCTTTCACGATCAATATCTCAATTTTCAGTACAAGCGGTTTTTGTTCACCTTTTATTAGAGACATGTATTCCCCTGCTGAAAAATCACTCTTCTGTTCATATTCGTCAGTTGTCCGAATTTCTAATCGATTTGTTGCACATTGCATGGAGTCACTGCAGTAGCCTGGCAGCCTCTCCGCTTTTCTTCAGGCCATTCAGCTTCGTCTAACAATTTTGATACCTATTGTTGCAATTCAATAAACATTCTTCAGTATTCGGGAATTCTTCCACAGCTTGCTGTTTTATTCCAGTCTTTTTCTAAAACGACGCAGTGCTGCCACCTGTTTACTTAAGAAGCTCTTATTGCGAAGGGGTTTAAAATAAAGTTGGAAAATCGCGCCAAATACGAATTTCTCACATTACCATCCTATTTAAAGAGAATATTTGGGAGACATTATTTAACTGATTGACTCACGTAGATGAAAACCCAGTTCATCGAGGATTTTTGGTTCACCATGATCCCTGTGTCTACGTTACATTGAAATTAATTGAATTTCAGCAAGATGGAAGTACAGCTGGTGAAAACCCCTCTGCACAGTCCTGTTCTGTGACTTTTTCTTATTTTTAAAAGTTACGGGAAAGTTGAGAAATCATCGTTTTGGGAGTTCGGGTAAAAGCTGTTGTCACCTCTAAGGAAGAATGGCAGTACTGTCTCCATGATTGTTACAGGAGAATGCAACTTTGATCGAGTATGGGGAAATTTCTGAGATAAGAAATAGAAGCAGGTGAGCTCTTCGCTTAATACTAGAATCTAGAAATTAGATACCAAATATTTGTCCACCTTATTCATCCGTCCACCCGCCTAGTGTTCGTCTTGCGTTGTGATAACGCAGTCACCATAACTCATATGAAATGTTACGTGGAAAGCTGATCTTTGCAACTTGAAGTGAAATCGCTAGCGCATAACAAGAAATCGTGTTACTGCATTTGAGTACATTGTTTGTGTGTCTGGTGAGCTGTGCATCCATCTTGTTTATACACAGCGTTAGCTGTTTCTTGTAGTTTTTATAATTTATAAATTATAAAAATACACAATAATAATAATAATAATAATAATAATAATAATATATTTAATATTCCTTGACATTCTCATATGCCTTATATTGTTCTTTTTAGTAAAAATCATAATGGCTTCTCAAAAATAAATAAATAAATAATGCAAAGACTAATATAAATACTTTTTATCACCTGCTCAATTACATTAGAACCATAGAAAAGTCAGCCAAATTTACTCCACAATCCACAAATTAATACAAAATGTAATTTTAAGTTGTATGTTACATCATCAATACAGCCTAACTCAGGTTGTTGTCTGCGTTGAGGACGTCATTGTATCCTTGTCTTTATTCTACGTCACTTGAATCGTATCGTCCAGAAACGCCCATCCTCGTTGTAATTCATAATTAGCAAATTTCTTAAATTTATAACATTTTACCTTTTCCATCCATTTATGTCTTAAACTTACCAAAGGTTCTTCTATCATTTTATGTTATTTTATTCTTCTATATTTAAAATTCTTTTCTACAATATCTAATCCCTCATATTATCGCATTTCCTTTTCTTTTTGTTTCTAACTTAGTCTCTTCACAGTATAACAAATTATGAAAGCCGTTATCTATTTCTCCACACATAGGATAAATATTAAGATTTTCACTATCCCTCCCTTCCCCCAAATTTATTACTCCTATTCTAGCCCATGCAAATCCCTCTCTACCCTATTTTATCACACATATCTATATTTTGCTTCTTCATTTTTGGTTGATAACTTGGTATGATTAAAATTTCTTATCACTCCGGTTACCCAATATCTCTTTCCTTTAAAAATGGTTAATTCTAATCGTTGCCTATATCTAGATGCTCCTAATAGTATACTATTTAAGCTCCCACAATTCATATATTCCACTTATTTGTAAAATTTCCATCATTTGGACATCCCAAGACCATTTTCACATGCATTTCTCTAGAATATTTTTTTACATATTTCCTTCCTATAAGTTAAAGGTTCTATATAAATATTTTTATTTCCTTCTACCTCTAGTTGTAAACCTAACTAATTCAATTAGGTGATTCTCTAGGTAACCCTAAAATTTACTTACAAATCTCGCATATATTTGTTTTCATCCCTTGTTTGGAACCGAAATTTATACTCCAAAATAACAAGTACGCAAATGTAAGTACAACTGGCGCATGGGCCCTACAGCCGTAGATACTAATATCGTCTTTTATTAATCAAAATATGTAATACCCTAAAAATGAAACATTAATTAATATATATATATATTATATAATATCAAAGAAAAATAAAGTAACACTATTAACAACGTAACAAATTAACAGTAATTATAAAAGCAGAAAAGGATAAAACACTAAGAGAAAGTTACACTTGTAATCGCTATATAAAATTGCATTTATAATTACTGTTAAGTTGTTACATTATATATATAATATACATATATACCTGCAAAACACACCGATATTACATCATACATTTTCTATAAGTAATTTCATACACATAAACACAAACATGCACAGAACCCTTAGCTCCCCCCCCCAATAACATCTTGCTTTCCAGAATAGCAAGATGTTATTAACTATTGTCATTTTATTCTGCTGGTTTCATTCTGCGTTATAACTCAAGCAGATTCCAAAATAAATCGTAAATATACTTTTTCTCCTTCAAATGTCAATATTAAGACAACAAAGATACAACGATAAAAAATGTAAACCATATTGCTTCACGTCACAATTAATCTCACGATTTCCAGGCAAATGTAAATATTTGCATGATTCTGCTAGGTCTAGCTAATAGTCCTCGTAATATGCAATTCAAAACCCTGGGTTTCTGGTTCGTTCCCCATCGGGGAACCTGTGTTTCAGCATTCATGAGGAAACTTTTACACTTAATTAAATTCAAAGCATGTTGCTTTGTAACTTTAACCTGAAAGTCGATAAATAGTTGGTCATCTCCTGTCTAAAGTGTGTTTGTTTTTTAATGTTCGTTCATTCTCTAGTCCAGAGAACAAAATGCGCAACTTGGGATCTTTCAGAAGCAAATTCAAGGTTTTTATTCGTTCATATTTTATCTAATTGTATATTTATTGGGTACTGCATATTCACAATTAAATGGGTAGCAGTTTCACTGTAGAACAAATACGAGCAAATAAATAAGTGCATTTACATTCAGATAATGTTTTAAATGTTAACGAATTCGTTTGAGTTTATTCTTCATGCTGGTAAAACTCAGTGACTAAGTTTTGGTTCAGAAAGCGAGAGAGAAAAAGAGAGAGACTGGTCCGGTTTTTTTATGCAGTATGATTTTACACAAGTGCTCACAAGCAGAGACAAGGTGTTAACTGAAATATATTCATGTAATGTAACAACACTGACTGATAATGTCACCTAGCCAGTAGATGTGTCAACTCAGATGGAAGCTAGAAGACTAAGAGACTTTCCTTATGGCCAGTGGTTGAAGCAAAAGTTAAAGGTTCGTAATAAATTTGTCTTTTTCCCTTACTATGCATAAAGATTTGACGAGATATTATTGCTTCTTGTTTCTAGCAGGTATTATCAAATGGTAGCAGAAAATTCACTAAAAATAGTTATTTATATTTAAATCAAAAAGGAACGCAATCAATGGTAAAGAATCTAACATAATTACAAAACGAATCTATGTTCAATGGCATTATTCCCTATAAATACATAATCAGTGCTTTTATTTGGATATGTGCTATAAAAATAATCCAAAACTAGTAGGACTAAAGAAAAGACAATCGTAATTAGTTTCTAGTTTAGCAGATTCTCAGTTCTACTGTTATTCAAGCTATTCTTTTATCGGTTTATATTATTATACTGCATAATTGTACATAAACCAGAAATATTTAAATTTACATTATTCATAGCTTTTCTGTATGCGCATTATGAGAAAAATTGATTAATTATTTGAATAAATCTGAATGCCTAGGTGACAGAATCATAATTTCTGAATAAATGACCAGCATTCCATTCATTAATACGTACGAAAACTTGTACTGCATCTTCTAGAAATTGAATGCAAAGTACTATTATTTCTGCGGCTATCTTTCCACTATATGCAAATATCTAACTTAACGTGGAATTCTGTATTATGTACAAAAGAATAGAGTAACGGAGACTTTCGTAAGCGAAAGGATAAAGAGGTAAGGATGCATTTTATCACCACTACTGTTTAATTTCTTAATAGATTACATTATTGACGTAAGGTGTGGAGAAGCCAGCTTTTGAACGAGGACGATGTGTTATAAGACATTAACGGCCTACAGAAAGGACTAGACAGGATTTGGACCTACTACAGGGAGTGGTTACACATCCTTAATATGAACAAGACAAAAACAACTTTCAGGAACAGATCTATTAATAATAGGGGGAAATATGGACATAGTCGGAACAGATCCTAGACAACGTGCAGACTTTCATTACTTGGACTTTGCTGTTACGATGAATGGAAAATTGACGAATTTAATATGACAAAGTATAAAACCTGGAAGTTTGCTGCGAACTATCTATGGGACACTAGTAATATCTACAATCTCATGGAGCAGAGATTTACGGTTGTGGACAAACTACGGACCTAGAATCAGTGCGGAATCTTTTCCTGAGCAAAATTTTGGGGCCTGGGAGGGACTCAGCGAATTGTGGAACTGAGTGGATGTTCAGGGCCTATAGTGCGACCATCAGAGTAATGAAGTACTGACTGCGAATGGGAACAAAGCTTCAATTAGGGCATTGTGCTACCATGAACTGTTAAGGATGGAAGGGAACATGACATGGGCATTCAATTTAAGAAAGGACTGGGAACAATAGAGCTGAATTTCATTTGTATGGAGGCTCAGGGGAGTAGAAAGATCGCAAGGAGGAAGGTTAAGAATCGCTTGAGGGATAAGGATAGGCAACAACAATTGCCAAGTGCAGAGAGATTGTTTAGCTGAAATTAAAATAGGGGCTAAAATCTGAATGAGGAATTGAGTAGTACATCAAAACAGGGACCAAACTCACTAGACACAGGCTCGCATGACCCATGAGTTAGGGGCATGGCGAATGTTTTAAGATCACTGATGACTATGAGCGAAGAATTTGCCCCATCTATTCTCATGTGAATCAGAGACATATATTGGGTAAATGGGAGAATACTGAGCTCAGCTGGTAGACAAGGAAGGGAAGGAAATCTCAGGTAAATTCTGATGAAAGTGAAACAGCTAAGGTCTGAAAAGCCTGATAACCGGGGAGGTGAATGAGGGAAACAAAATTGATTAAATGCAGATCTGTGTTATGTGTTATATATGAAAATCGTTTTATTCTTTTTATTTATTTAATTTTATTTTTGAATATACTTGTTTATTTTATAACTTATTGTAAAATATAACCTTGTATTAAATCAAACAGAGCTAGAGTATTATAAAAGTACGTACGGGCCATTGTACTCGTGCGCATATTGTATTGCGACACAATACAATACAATCACCACCACCATAGCTGCTAATTTCATGGACAAGAATTGTTGTTACTTTGTTTCATGATATGGAACTATTTTGCGAAGAACTTAACTTTCTGCTTTAAAGAATATGAAACCGGCTGAAAAATCACTTATATATAAATTATTATTTAAATATTTTGGTGCAGTGAGGCACATTTAAAAACGGTCATTCGTATGTCATCCTGTTATCGGTGAGATCCCCTCCCCATGCCATCTTAGGCATTTGGCGCCACAAATTCTCTAAGTGTCGCCCATTTTGTACAACACGCTCATCAACTGTTCTGCGCTAACAAACCTAATTTCTGGGTAACCGTTTCCGCATATTCTGTAAAAAAGAGCGAGTACAGAATCTATTTATTTTATTTGTAGTGCCAAAGTTTTAAAAAGCTGAAATGTTGTGGTGCCGTGATGCTGATGATGGCAGTAGGGATTATTACTAATAATGGAACATTCGAATCCAAGAATTTTTTAATCTTCAAAATGGTTTAAGTTTCCAAATCTGGAAACTTTGCCTTTTCTTTCTGTTTTTGTTTCGTTTTTCATTGAAAATGTTAATACGCCAAACTCAGAGCAATGAATACCAGCGTTTTAAACAAAAATTTCTACCAAGGTGGGGTCTTTTACTTTTTTAAGTTGCAAGTGTTTAGTATTTTTATTTGCTCTTAAAATAAACATGTTTTCTATTCTTGAATTTCTGAAATGAATTTATGTTCCATATTTAACGGATATCTGCATTGTTGGATTGCATTGACGGAGACGAGAAGGAAATTCGGTGCCTCCGGCGTACCAGGAACTGTTTTAGAAGAAACACCTCCAGAGGAAGGAATGAAATGGGGAAAACACAGGTCTGACAGGGGCAGTGATGCCGAACGCTAATATTGTATACAAATTGAGTGCCCCGACGCCAATCTTCTAAGAAATCCGAGCCAGGCTGCACACAACACCAGCTCATCTTGCCCTATAATTAGAAGAACCTGGAATAAAATGAGAACTGAGAGAGCCGGCCAAGAAAGAACCACGAAAACCTTAAGGTCAAGATGGCCGGCCTCGAGGAATTTGAGCTCGAATATTCCGAATGCAATATCAAAACTAGAGCCATTCCACTCGATTTATCTATAATAATTTACCTACAATAATCCTGATACAATCTTTCCGCTTTATACTACTTTGATTTAAAAATGTTGTAGATATTTTATGTGTAGATATGTAAGACAGTGCTTAAGTATTTTTCGTCAAAGTATTTTGAAAAATGTAATTAAACCCCAAGGCTCAAAAGAGCTTTAATTATGTACTCCATTTATTACATTTCATTTGTATTTTCTTAATAAATATTGATACTATTTTTTGAAAAGCGTATTCTTAAATTTGTTTTACGTTACATGTACGTTTCACACTTTGATTCAATTATAAACATTTCGTGTTCATTCTTTCTTATTCTGCTTACAGTTTTGTAGTGGGAAAAAATGCAGGACTCGCCCTACCTAGTATTTCGATACCATTCCTTGTACTTAATAGGCCTAAGGTCTGCTGAAAACAATTTGCATAGTATTCTGAAGAAGCAAATGAAGTATGTTAAACAGGTACCACAAAGCACTCCAAATGAAATGTTTGTCTGTGCAGGTTCGCTATGAAGAAAGGCTCACTATGGCACTGTTTGTGAACTGGTCTCTCTCGGACCAGCTACTGCCGTTCCCTTGGACTTCGCTCCCAACCACCACAAACCGGCAGCAGGAGTTGGCTCCCTCAGGCAACAAACACGGCTCAGTATCTGCCGACTTGCTTCCAAGATCGCCTTCTATCAATGACGTTGTCAACGTGTTCCTGGAAGATGACGAGGGAGCGCTACTGCTGGGGACGAACAAGAGTAGCGCGATGCCAGCCGTCATGTTCGAGGACGCCGTTGTGGGAAGGGTGGCTTGTAACGGAAGCAACACCACGTCGTTCGCCGCCTCCTGGTTGGACTGCTACGGCGGAAATGATTCGCATCTCATGGGAAATGCAACCATGGGAAACGGAACCGAACTGGGAGCCGGTGCTGGGGCGGATGAAGCGCTCACTGACGCCATATTGATGGGCGTTACTTCCGTTATCCTAGGCCTCATGATTCTGGTTACTGTCATTGGTGAGTACTTTCAACATATGTTCAGTAGGTTTTATCCTCAAGAATTTTATTTTAATGTAACTTTTCTTAACACGTCCGAGTTGCTCTTTTGTAGGCACGTGAGGCTGAGAAGAATCTTAACTCTTAAACGAATAAGATACCTCTTTTGAAAAAAATTAATTTAAAGCTCGAGCTTTATGCTCAAGAAAAATTTTTTCTTGTGTTTCGAAAAACATCTTGACATCGTTGGAAAGTATTTCAATTGTTGAGTGCATGCAACTGCTACATATATGCGCATAACTTGTGTTCGCTTTTCTCCAGCCTTCTTACGAATTCACTGTTATTTCTTCAGAACAACACAGCAGATTCTAAACAATGCATTCTGTTTAGAAATTCAAGACCATTTTTTTCAATACTTTGTACTTATACATGTTTTAGTCTTAATGCTCTGCATTATAATATTTTAATTAAATAAATTCCAAAAATTTCCTTTATTTTATTTGAGAGTATTAATATATGACATAAACAAATGTAAATTTCCGTACTCACCAAGTGTATAAATTATTACTAGATTTTAAAAACCATTACAATTAAATGGTAAATACCAAATAATGTGTTAAATAATTTGGAACATTACATTGTTATCACTCATAGAATTCAACTGGAAAATGTTTCAAACTACATGCTGACATTATCCGGTAAAGGTAGACTACAAAACGCACCGTCTTCTGTCACTTCAAAGTGATTGATATGTGAAATTTTGATTGCATTTGTCTTTTCATTGCATTATAGAATACTGTAGGTGTACTCTGTAGGGATGAATGAAACGAAACGAATTGATGATGGCGCAAATGAGCTCGGGGTTCCTTGGCTCCTTAAAAGTTATCGAGTAAGGAAAAAATCGGAAACCTAATCAGACAGGTTGATCTGACCGGAATTTGAACCAGGCAAGAACGCTACAATTAGACCATCGAGACAATCTTAAGGTAGTAATGTAAACTTTTCTTGTGAATACATCACATGATATATTTATCAAAAGTGTCTTTATTATTGGTCAGTGTTAGAACTGAAGTTATTTTTTTAGGTGGAAAGTGGTTTTTGCACATCGCGAAAAGTGAAAAGCATGCCAGAAATTAAAGCAATAATGCAGGTCATCAGGCAATGGTACAAAACAAAAGATGTGACATTTTAAAGCGTGTGACTAGGGACGAGGGAGTGAACATAAAATGTAATCACCGCTGGTTTTATACTTCTCTCTCAATATTTAGATTGACGTGGTTTTTGTTTAAATTACATATAATTTAAATGGTAAGTTATTCAGACTGATAAGTTTTGTAGTGAAAGCCCTTTACAGGGTCAATCACATTAAAGTTGCACCGTAAATGTTTCTGAAATGGAACGTGCTATTGATATGCTACTTTCACAGAAGTGAACTTTAGATAAGGGATCATAATTGCAACTCACATATAGATATTAATAATTATGTTTATTTTTTTCAAATATAACAATGCCTATTGACATCAAGAAAATAAAACTGGAATATATTAGAATGTCATTGGCGGTTTTTTTTTTTTTTTGCATGATTCTAATTACACGTAGTTCTGTGTTAATATGAACATTTTGAATATCTACAATTGTCTGCTCCAGTTAGCACCTTAGTTACTAGGCTACGATGTTCATATTTTTATTTTCCTTGTTTGGTATGTATACGGTTATTTTTTCTTTTTGAATTTCCAAGAAAACACATGTACCATGTATCAGCGCTCTCATAAAAATACAAAAGTTAATAAAGAAAGTCTGTGAATTCTAAAGAAGAAAGATAAAACTGGCCTTCATAGATTGTGTTCAAAATAATGACGGCTAGCTACAATACAAGCTTCCAGTCTGCGCATGTAGTAGCATTTCAGCAGAAGTTTCAGAACAGGCAGCTGTAGTATGTCGTTTCATATCTTCAGGTGTAGTCGGTATGTTCTTGTAGACTGTGTCTTTTAGCTTTCCCCACAGAGAAATGTATGAATGGTTTAAATCTGGTGAACAGGCTGGCTAACGTAAAGCCCCCCCCCCCTCATCCAATCCAATAATTTTGGAACAATCGGTGAAGAGAAGCGTGGTACGTTTATTGGGACATCTTTCAGAGATAAAGATCAACATTCTTCCTACTTTCTCCATACACTGTGAACATGTATGGAGAAAGTAGGAACTGTATGAACATTCAACGTTAGTAAATACCATTTTAATATGTTCTACTTCAAACACTATCATAAAGTACTGGCAAGGAAGTCCCAATGCAATCAGTGTAAAGGAAAACCTACTGTAAATAAACATACGAACATTGTGGCCTAGTAACTAAGCAGTTAAATGGAGCGGACAACTGTAGATTTTTAAATGTTTCATATTACTATAGCTCTACTGCATTACAAATTCTAATGTTTTATTTTCTAGATGTCAATAGGCAATGATCCATTTGGAAAAAAATGTACTTTTTCAAAAAAATATATATTTTATAATTATTAATCTCTGTGCATGGGCTGTAATTACGAACCCCTGTCTTTAACTTCAATTCTGTGAAAGCAACACATCAATAGCACTTACCATTTCATATTTGCGGGGCAAGTTTACCTGGTTTAGACAATTTACCTGGTATAATAATTAGAAATATTACACGTTGAATACCATGTTCAAATGTTACACTAAATATCCAAGACTCAGTAACAAGTAGCTTTCAAAGAGAAATAAAATATAAGTAATAAAATGGCAGCACATTTAGGTGTTATCTTAATTATGTTGCCTCGTTTATAAGCATATTTAACTGGACTACGCAACAGCATTAATTTTAAAATAAGTAGCTAATTGTTATTATGACAACTTTCTGCTTATTCTTAATGTGTTCTTCAGTTAATATGCATCTGTGTACAATATTCCATTACCTTAATAAACTGGGTTCGTTCGTTAATGGAGGGAGAAGGGAATGGCAGCTAGACTTTGCTGCCATAGGAAGGAAGGTGAGGAGGAGGAGGGAGTAGGTAAATTTTTAAACAAAGTGAGACAGCATATCGGAAGAGGCAGATAATTGAAAAGGGAGGTAGAATAACATGGGTTCACAATTTTTTTTAATTATTTGTACATATATATGCGGGAGTGTTACGTTATTTACTTTTGCACCGTTCTCTGTTCTGCTTATTTTATTTGTGTATTTCTGAAAATGTATTATATATTTCTTATTTTCCATTTATTTGTTTATTTCATTATTAAATATTGTTTGTTTCTTAAGAGTGAATTATCGTTTGTGCAATTTCATGTGTTTCTTAGTGAAGTGGGGAAGCACTTACTGCCCCAGGACCCTTGCGACATGGATTAATTAGATTTGTAACAAATATATTTTGTAAATACACTACTACTGGTACTACTACTATCACCACCGCTAATGATGATGATGGACTGAGTACCTAATGCAGTATTCGGTGCTGTTTATAGCACATGGCGATATGCCATTCTTTAAATTGTTTTTCACACCAGTTCTGAGTTACAGCTATCTCAAATCACCTCTTTTTGAAGTGTACAGACGATTATTTCGCTGATACGATACCCAAGTTTCTCACCCAGCTGTGAATCATCCACCTTTCGATATGCCTTCTCAGTTAGTAATGAACTTCTGCGTGAGCGATCTCAATGTCATTTTCTTCTTCAGACTTGACTCCTAAGCCTCGTCTAACAATCGCAAGGAAACACGAGTACAAGCTTGTTTGGTCAATTGGGTGGAAAGGAGAGGCTGTCTCTGTGGGATTGGTAGGAAGGATCTCAAAAGTCCCATTGGGAGAGTAGCTCAGAACAGGTCGTTCGCCTGGCTTGAGGAAACTTTATAAATCCTACCCAAAGTTAAAGTAATTTTCTTTCTCTCTTTACTCAGCTTCCTCTGTTCCTAAGAATTCACTGGATGATGGTATTTCCATTGTGCAGGAATCCTCCAGATTGTTCCTTTAATACTTACAGACGTTGTGGATTTTAAGTTATGTTCGCCTATGTTTTTTGGCGAAAGGAATGATCTGTATGTAAGTGCCAACGCGATCTTTAAGCATTCTGTAAAGCTAAATCAGGTCATGTTTCTCATGAAAATAACAATTATTTTATTGTCTCTAATATTAAATTAATTTATCAAAATTTAATGTTATAAAATGAAACTTTTATTGGTACAAGAAATTAATTTCATTAACCCCAAAATAAAAAATAATACCTATTGGTTCAGGTGAAAGTTCCATCATATTAGGTGCTTAAGTTTGTGGTGGCTTTTTTTAATGATGTTTAATGCCCGTTTTTACTACTGATATATATAAATATATCTACAGCACTCTTGGAATCTTGGTAGTTGCCTTGATTCCGGTAGCATCTGTTAAAAAATCAGCGTTGATTCGTTGATGTTAATGAGAACACAGCCTTGTGAATTTATAAGTTTTATGGAGGAGCAACGTCCTTAATACATGACTGGCTGTGTAAATCTAAAACGCACTGCTGCCAACATAAGATGAAAGCACACGTTTGCTCTCAGAATCTTGAAAAAAAATGTGCAGAGTTTACTTGCAAGCCTCTTATGTATCAAAAGCTCTTACTAGCATCTTTTAAGAGAGGGTTTTTAATCTTAAGTTTTGGTTTTGCTTTAAATTTGTCAAAATAGGTGCCACTGCCAGTTTTTTTTTTTTTTCCCCATGGTAGTCACTGATATTACTTTTGAGTGCGAGTGCTTATCATACATATCTTTACCAACAGGGTGACCGAGATGGTTAAGGCACTGACTTGTGAAGTGAGATTTGCGGTTCGATTCCTGCCAGGACATACCTCCCTTAAAGATTTTTCCCCCTCAGATTTTTCTCAGGCCTCGTAAATGGTAAATGCAGGGAAGTTCCCTAAATGTAGGCCTGGAACGTTTCCTTCCTCAAAAAAAATTTTTTTCCCAATTAATCTTTGTCTTTTACATCATCAGTGTTCACGCCTATGATGACTTAGTAGTAAGAACGGGTGTTAAAAATTAATTAATAAAAACTCACACAGGTGTTTTTGGAGATTCCCTTATATTGGATACTTTTTTTTAAATAATTAACAGGATTTTGCGATATTCCTCATAAACTAATGAAGGCTTTCAATAAATGATTATTATTTTTTATCTGTAGTAATATAACGACGAATCCAGCATTTATCTTGAGAGAATGTGGAGCTGGAGCTGTATTTATTTTGACTGTTTAGCAAATAAAACTATAAAATAAAATATTCATTAAATGCGCTTACATTTATGAATGTGTAGTCCTGCATTTCCGCTGATAGTCGAACGGATGAACGAAATTAAAACGATTTACGAAGAATATTGATTTAATTTTTTCATTTAAATTTTTTTAAAACTTTTGGTAAACAATTGAAGACAACTGAAAAATGGTAGCCTACAACACTAATTAAATGCTCAATTATTAAAAATGCAAAATTTAAACTAGGTTTTTTTTTTTTTTTTTTTTGGCTTGGGTTTATAAGGTCAATTTATTCGTCTCACGACTCATGAAGATTTTTTCCACTGTCCGTCATATTCATTATTTATTTATTTATATGTACACTAACCCGATAAAAATGGTGTGGAGTCAGGTAAAGGGTTTCGTCGCCAGAAATAACACGACATTGGGTCATATGAATAAAAATTTGCTTCCAATTTTGTGGCATTGAAATGAATAAATCTGGCATTTGTTGCTTAGTGTGAGATGTCATGAGCTACGGGACCCAATAGCAGAGCATTTATTGTGAGTGGGAAGCTGTTTTACCTGGCCAAACATCTCTCATTTGCTTTCTCTTTCTCTTTTTAGTGCATTTATTATATGCTAGCTTGAACATTAATAATTGCGACCCTTTTTCTATTAATATATACACCTGCGTGCTTGCTAGGTTTTTGTACTAACGTATGTGTGCAATCTAGAGCTCCAATAGCAGCAGGGAATCTGAACTTTTGTTGCCATTCGCAGCTCCAAGTTGAAAACACGAGTCACCCACATAATGCATTTTATCTTCTCCATGCAGAGCTCCGCCCCTTCTTTCTCGGATTTAAGAAGCAGGTGCGAATGAAATTGATAAAATAAAAAAAAAAAGTGTGTAGATAGGCAACTGTGATTGTTTAGAATTATAAGGCGGCAGTCGGAGAGGATAATGATATTTTATTGCACTATTTTGATGAATTTGCATAAAAACAATTGCACGTAAGTGATAGGCAGCTGTGATTGGTTAGAATTCCCGATATTCTTATACCGAATTAATCACTAATTCATGCGCTAAATTGTCATAGTAAAACGTGGATGAAGTTGGAATAGTTTCATTAAATGATCATGGAAGAAAATGTTTCTCCATAATATTATGTTGTGTTTTATGCTGCCTACTGCAGTGCGTTTAATGCTACATGGCAGAACAACAGGTACATCTGTTCACAGATATGCAAGTATTAAGTCTATTCACACCAACATAGTAGTTATCAAATCAGAACTCATGAGTAACCTTAGTTTAAAACAAATTAACACCATCTTTAGCAGTTCACGGTTCAATTAAATTATAGTTTTATTGATCTTCATAACAATTTGTAAATCACTTATTGAATATCGCAAAGTATTCCATAAAGATATTATATTCATACTTCAGTTAGCTATAATATTCTATTTTACGCTTTGTTTAGGGAATAATTATTGCCTTTAATGGATGGCAAATTGCAGGCTAGTTCTACACACACACTTCTTAGGAGTTTACAAACGCCTCCCGCACGCGTTCCACAATTTCCGCATTGACAGATTGTTCCCTGAACGACCTTTCGTTTATGTGTCACAAAATCTCTATACCTCACTAGGTGCTGATGCTGAAACAATCTTCAGAAGGCACACTGAACAGTCTCTGCCTTCTGACCTATGACATTCCAAAACGTTCCAATCGCATTCCTATAGGGTTGCCATTAACTCATTAAATTTAAACTGAAATTAAACGTAAACATTCACACACACAATTTTACACAATTTCTTCAATCAACAATGCAGTCAATGACTAACGAAAGAGCGGCAACCAATAGAATTTTATGATGTCAACTGTTATTTCCGTCGGAATGGTCCGTAATTTACAAGTTTGCAATATCATAACAGTTTATAAACACTGAGGATTTCTGTGGACAGGCTACAATGATAGAAGTTAATGTTCTTTCTCGTGAAGTCCTTAGGCACAGAATTTTTATAATCCCCGATTTTCTGCATATTCTAAAGTGCAAAATTTTTAATATCGTCTCCACGTGCCATATAACATCATTTTCAGTATTCTGAATCCTTGCACCATTAGAATTACTCCAATTCTCGTGATAAGATATCCTCGACTTAAAGGACGTCTTTGGAGACTCGTTTCGAAAATTAGAAACGTTCATTACCATTTGATGTGTTTTATCAGTGAAAAGCAATTCTTGCTCATTTACAGTGTAACAACGTATGCTTTTTTTTTTTTTTTGAGTAGTGTTTAACGCCCGTTTTCACTACTGAGGCACCACATGCGATGGACACTGATGATACATGAGATGAGATGATAAATTGGGAAAGGATTTTTTTTTTAAGGAAGGAAGCGTTCCAGGCCTAAGTTTAGGCACCTCCCCGGCATTTGCCAGTTATGAAGACTGAGGAAAACCTGGAAAAAACCCCAGTCAGGGAGGACGGTCCTGGCGGGATTCGAACCCCTCACCTCCCGCTCACGAGTCCGTGCCTTAACGACCTAGGCCACCCGTGGCGGTACAATGTATGTATGTGTGTTGCTTCGGTAGTTATTAATAATCCACTTATATGTTTCAACTATTTGTTTTATTTTGGCTTACCAAAGATTTCATTAAAAATTTGTGTTGTTCCTAACACAAATTCTTTGCGTAGTACAGTTTGTCAATGTATCTCAAATTGCAGAAATTATAGAAAGGTCTCAGACAAACTTTTGAGATAACATGTCCGTTAAACTGTGAAAGTTACGGCATTGTTTCGAAACCATTTAACCACTACCCCCAAGTCACTAACAGACGGAAGTTATGGAGCATGTCTCTGTGGCGCAAATACTGGCTTCAAGTAAACAGATCAATATTATCGACTTCTAGTCTTGTTTATACTACACGACCATTGTGTTTTTTTAATGTGTCCTTAATGAAAGTTGTCAGACTTTAATAATTTTTGGTCAAAATCTGATAATAAAATGTATTTATTTCAGGGATATACAACTTGTTCATCTATATGTGTGAAAAGCAAAATTATAACAGTATTATATTATACCACTACAAAATAAATTAAATTTCTTTTTACTCAGTCAATCTAAATAACACAAAATAAAACAAGTTGACAGATATACAGAGCAATTGAAATTACTACCTGAAATCTGTAATAGTAGCTTACAAATGAGTGCGCTTCCTCTTTACTTGCCTATAATCCTGTTCTGGGGCATCTCTTGTCAGTATAGGCAAATGTGCGAGCCTGACACACTTCAACCGACCTTGATATGTTAGTTCCATTGTTGAATTGTCTTGGTGGAACCGCTCACCTTGCTCATCACTCACTGCGACGCAGTTTTCTGGGAAGTAATCTAGATGATATTGCAGAAATTGCATTTTGAGGGACACGTTGTAGCCTAAGGGATACTAATACTAATGTAGAACGTTGTTTACAAGCTCGACATAATTACCAGCTCTTCGGTTACTCAAGAAATCATGCGCAACACTAGTGAAGACCCGTTCATTGATCTCGGAGAACTCGCTCAAAGTTTTCATCAGAAAGAAGTTCACGGATTTGAAAACCAATGAAGATTCTTGCCTTGGTTTTACCCTCACTCAGCCCTGGAAACGTGTCTCTCGTACTTGAAAGCCTTATAAAGTTCTTCATTAAGGCGAGTTTGATATGTAAAGGGGGCAGAGGAATTTTGCTTCTATCAACAAGAGGATGGAGATGGACATGTTTTTCCCGGGTCGAAGAGTTTCCATCGGAGACGAGGCCTTTCTGTGGGAGTGTGAGGATTTAGCCCGACTGTCCCACTAGCGCATGAAACGGAGTACTCGGTACTTAATTACTTCCAGAAGTAATTTCATAATGGCATGTGTTTCATTCATATAGACAACATGGCCTACAGGAATTAAAGGGACAAGAGTTGTCATTATCTAGCAAAACAACTTTTAAACTACGCTTTGATGAGTCTACGAGTAGCCTCCAGTTCCGTGGCTTTACTCTACATTGAAAGCTGTCATCAAATCATCACACCACAGCAAGCAAATTGGTTACTATCGTTTTTTGAATATTTAAGCAATTTTTGCTGCCGACTCCTTACAGTGGCACTTAACAACTGCGTTTTAAAAGGTTCTATTTGTGTTAATCTAGAACATAGAAACTCGGTTTTGTCATTTGCTAAGTCCAAGTCCTGAATTAAATCACTTAGTTCATCCTTGAATAAGTTTGTGTGGGTCACTAAGTGACTATAGAGCAAAATTAGGATCCTGTGCTGTGTAAGCATCAGGGCATGAGCCTGATGGCGCTTCCCTACTGTCTTCATTTTCCTCAGACACCAGACTACTCCTCTGGAGAGTTAGGTACAGGCATGGTCAGATATCAGTGACCAACAATTCGAAAGCGTATTGAACTTTCGTTTTTACGGATCCATCCAAGTAGATTCACTGAACAAGAATTGCAGCAAATTGGTCCCTTAATTTGATACCAAAATATAGCGGTAAGCTGTCTTCGCGAGTGGAGTGATTGGGCGTTTCTGGAAGGAAAAGTGTATGTCACCGCATACATAACAGAAATTTTCAGAATTATTTAAGTATTTATGATGAATGAATCCTGACTTTTCAAGTTAAGTTGACAACAAAATTAACCTAAAACAATGAAAGAAATAACACTCTGATCTTCGCTCCAAACAAATAGTAAATAAATGGACAATGAACAAACAAAAATGTACATCATTCCCGTACTAACCCGCTCGAAACGCCACACACTTCATTTTATATACATATCTTAAAAACGCGATATCTCGGGAGTAACTAAACCTTTTAACTGTAATGTTTGTTTTTAACGTAGTAAAATCAATAAGAAGTAAGTGTTTTCAAGTGGGAAACGTTTTTATAGCTATTACCCAGTGTTATTTATATTACTTTTATTTACTTTCATATGCATGATCATATTTCATCATAAAATATAAATAAATAATCTATTCACAGATCAAGATCACAGTCTGTCCCTTATGCATTAGGTCATACAGAAGAATAATTCTCTCTAGAAAAACTACCTAACACGATAAATAGTTAAGTGTGTCGAGTTCTGTACTGTCAAATGATTAGCCGAGATTTTAGAGATTTTATTACGCTAAATCTTGTAAACACCGAGGATGAACAATTGAAAATCGGAATTTCCTCTCACTCGAAGAAGATTTGAAGACATTTTAAGATAAAATTTCGCCACTTTGATTTATCAGCATTTAACTTTAACTTTTTTTTACCCTAGATCATAGATTCCCTATCTCATTTTGCTAGTCTAAGACCTTTCTAAAATCTCTGAAGCAGTTCTTAACATTCGATATACCTTAGATAGTGTATGCGGCGGGTATGTGGATGAAATGAGGGGAATGATTAATTAATTTTGATTTAATATGACTGGATCTGATGTTTACTGTTGATGTAGGGTGTCAGTGCCACCGCTTGAAAATCTGCATCGAAAATTCCTCCTACCGCTATCGGAAAGGTATTCTCTCACGGTTCCTGAAACTACTTCAAAGCTTTTTCTGGGAAAGTTTCCAGAAGTTTCTGTACTCGTTCGCATATGCATAAAATCTAGCGCGATTTGAAGTGATTGTTGTCCGGTACTTGCACTAAAAATTATTATTTACGAGACGCTTTTAATCTACAATTTCTCACGATCGCTTTCAATACACAAAATGAAATTTGTTCCATCTTCCACCAAACAAATTACACCATTAATATCTTCTAAGCACATTGAGCTTTACTGTTCCACTTCACAAGTTGTTTCTCACAATCTAAATTGATCTGACCTATCTCGCCTCCCCATCGAACTGTGTCGAAAAAATCTTCAAAAATGCTTTTAATAAGCTTTCTAAGCGTCTTCCATGCGAATTCAAATTTTCGAACATTGCAGATTTCCTTCCGATTGGCTTAATCTCTTGCCGCTGGAAGTTTCTCGAAGAAACATTTTAAAATTCGAGAATCGATTGGTTCGACATGATTCATTGTTCGATAGCTAGAGGCATTTTATGGGAGCAAAATTTTCTCTTTTTAAGGGACGGTTGCCCAAGATAAAAGCCATTCACCACAGTTTTTCCACGGAGATGAAAAGGAAGACTCCCTTGCTATTAAATGGCTGGCCTTGTAGATGGCACCAGGAAGTCGTTTCTTTGTGTTACATGAAAGTTTCTCTCTTTACAATATAAATTTCTATCTCTCGGCCAATCAACATCATTCCATATAATTACATTATAAAATATATTAATCTATGGAAATACACTATAACAATTAATTATACGGGATTAAATCTGGATGTCCCTGTACATTTATAAAAAGTAGTTATATTGATATATTTTCAGGAAAATATTCGGATTAGATTATATAATATTTTGATGAAATCGTATTATTTGTAAATAAAATATGTTGTGATATAGAACCGTTCAAATACGTATCATGAGCTCTATATTCCAACTTTTAGCGTGGAATAAGAGGATTAAGAAGTTGAAAAATGGACGGTAATGAAAGGGAAAGGAGGCACTTGACCTAATTTCCTATTAGGGAGACAAAACTCATTGATTATTTTAACGTCCATAAATGGTCAAATAATAATGTATAATTTATTAATGACCCATTATGCGATTAACGTAAACACTTATACCTGTGAACGAAATTATATTAAAAATAAGTCTAATTTGTAGTGAAGCATGCAGTAAATATGAGGTAAAGTAATTCTGTTCGGGGATGCATTTTCTAATGAACATACATAGATTAAATATCATTCTACTCAGATATTCATTTAAGTGCCACTTCATTTTAAAACATAAGAATACTTTTCTAAATGTAATGTCATTTCAAGAGAATATCACGACCTTTGCACGCAACACTAAAGAAGGTGCATTCCTTTGACATTCCTGTTTTGCACATTTCTACAGATTCCAGTCAAGAAAATAACACGAAAAGATGAGCAATGATAAAGCGACGGAGGGAAACGAAATCAGAAAATCATCAAAGAAGAAAAATGAGGGTTGTTGACAGGAAATAGGAGCGATGAGAAGGGAAAATGAAGATAAGGTGTTTATCTATGGCCCGTGGAGCCTAAGGGGGAAGTAAATGAGAACGGTAGAAAATAAGAAAATAAATTCTTGCAACCTTCCCAACTTACAATGATGACAGGCACCAAGCAGCTGTTGGCGGTCTTTCGCCTCCTATATCGCATACACTGTAAAAACTGCTGAATATGTGCTTATGAAAAACTACATATTTTAGCACAATAATAAATTATAAACTTAAAAAAAAATTACAAATACTTTTATGATACTTAAAGAAGAACCTCACTGTTATTATAATAAAGTATTTGTACAAGTATCACATTTAAATCACCATTTACAATGGGGTTATTTCAGTTATGAAAACCCTGAGCGCACTGCTGCTTACTGGGGGAAGTGTAGCCGCCCCAACAGAAAAAATGCAGATAAAAATCGTCCCGTGCAAAGTTTTGTATATAGTGTGTAGTTTAGTATTTATATTTCTATTGGGCGCATAAATTGATAGACTATTTAAATCTGGTGACAATGATAAACACTAACCTGAGTTGCAAAATACGTGGAAAAGGATGCTCCTCAGCGGCAATACATTGCCAGCATCTGCGTAAGAAATTCTTGTATTTCATGTAATTTTTCTTCCATAAGAACACGGCCGTTCGAAAAACATTTCTTTTCAGTGAGAGCTCCTGTCTCTCATAGTTTTTTTTAACAAGCTTGAAATAGTTTCTCTGCCTGGAATACGATGTCCAGAATATTTCTTTTAACAAGTTGTCCGTTTTCACAAATTTATCGCACATAAACACCCGTTTTTCAAGACTGTATCTTTGTACTGGGGATAACTAACGAAGAACAATTAGCACAAGTTACGCTCAATGAAAGCACAACTACTCGCTGTCAAAGCCTCCCTTAAGTTACAAGGTGCTACTTGCTGCGTTTCGCCAGCTCACAACTCGAATATCTGCATTGTGTGTGGAATAACAAAACATCAGGACAATAAAACCAATTGTTAAGCTACTTTGTGTTAAAAGGGGGGGGGGTTATTAAATGCAGATAGACATTTTAACTTCTACAAGTACATAGCGAAGCCAATACCTACACGTTCATTTGTAACATTAGTAGATGATAAATGGGATTGCATGTATATTTGAGTAAGTAACTAAGTAGAAGGATATAGGCAGTATTGTTGTAACTGTCACAGATAAACAAATTATAGCGGAGTACTAGCAAACGAAGAAAACAACGTAACGACCTATATTAAAGCTTTTCCCTAGAATTGTGAATTTACTGATAATATTGTTAAGTGAACGTTCAATTTTGTTTTTTACGTCAGTATTTTGTCTAGATATCCTTGCTAATTTATATATAAATGTATATTTTCTTCAACATCACACTTATCATTTTCACATTTCGTTGTTTAATTTAAAAAGTCCAAACTTCATTTAATGTCATATGTTCCTCAAAGTGTACTAACATTTATATTCAGGGGTAAAGAGGGCAGGATCTTCCGCAGAAGTGGAGAGAGACTGTGCCCCGATGGCCTTTAGAATAAATGGTCATCTCCATTTCGTCAACAGAGGGGCTTCACGGGACAGTAACATAGAACACTAACGGTCGCTTGCCTTACTTTGAGTTGCAATAACATTCAGTGCTTCAGAAATGTCCGTCTGTTTACGGAGTCGAAACCCTCTATGCCTTCTCTTTGTTATCTTTGGCCGTTTATAGAGCATCGAATGTTGAAGTAGCTATGTTAGAGCTTAAAGTTGGTTAGTTAGTGTATGCAGTGTTTTACTCTGATACTCACTTATCAGAACGATATCTGTAATGCATGAATACATTATTTTTATTTATCCGATCCCTGCTTATAGTGTCTATAATTTGTCTTTAATAAATAATTAATTAGTAAGTATCTTATATCCCGCGTAATAATTACATTATAGATATTGAATATATTTGTATATTTCGTAATATCACTGTGTTATATAATTCAAAATTAGAATTATATATTAAGAAATCATAACCCGGATTTTTCAGAGGACACAACTGAATGTGTGAGTGAGCAAATATTGGAGTAGTGTAAGAGAACGAGTGTTTTTGTCTACCAAGTGAATAAAACAAAAATCCGTGTTAAAATATTTATATAATTTACTACATATGGAGTGGGATTTCGTAAAGTCAAAATTTTTATCGCTAAAAATTTTAGCGATAATAGAAGAAACCAAAACAAATGTTTTTCTTAAATAAACATACGTCTGAAAGTGTTAGTGAGAAAAACAAGATGTGATGTAGGACATAAAGGTAACAGTTTTCATTAATTTATTGACAATATAATTCAAAACCACAAATGTCCGTAATCCGTTAATGCTAAGACGTTTAGACGGCGACATTTATCTTCAGTTTCTACTTGCGTATTCAAGGTCGACCCCTTTGACACTCAGGGGCATGTGGTACCAACACGACGGTGCACCTACTCACTTCGCTTTGGCAGTTCGGCCGGCAGCATCTAAACCACAATTTCAGTGAGCAATGAATTGGGCGCGGCGGACCATTATGTCGTCTATTTGTTCCCCCGACCTCGCCCCCTTTTTGAGCACGGGAGCACTAGATGATCTTGGTTTGCGAGAGGCCAACTAAAACAGAAGAGGAACTCGTCGCTCGGCTGCATGCCAATATTCGGTAGAAAAGACATCGTTTGCAGAAGAAAAAAGGACAATGCACTTGCTCACGTAATGGCAAATCTAAAGGATCTATACTAGGGGATTTCGTCTTACTTCCTGGATCTGCTCCTTCCTACTTCTGTCTCTTCCCAAAGCTCAATTTTCCTCGTGGGGCAGCGTTTCTCCTCCTACCAGGAGGCTATAGCAGCTGTAAATGCCTATTTTTCCAGAAAACTATTACAAGGACGAGATAACCACACTGGAGAGGAATAAGTGCATTGCTCTTAAAGGATATAATGTTGACAAATGAAAATATTCTTGCAACAATTTCGCGTTTTCATTGTTAGGCCGAGAAAGTTTAAGACCCCCCAATATATTTTGATATGAAGTCCTAAATTTGATATAATTCATTTTTTTTAAAGACAGAAATTTATTAGTGAGAAAGAGAAAAGTGGTAAAATGTAATATTTATATGTATATGTTTATATTAATTGAAAAGGTAGTTAAATAATAATAATAATAATAATAATAATAATACAGAGCAGTACAGTAATACCAAAAAAGTACAATAAAGTAAATACTTCACCAAAAATGTTGCATGTAAATGGTTTCAAACCCTCTAGTGGATCAAGGAAATGCACATTTCAGCTTACAGTGTATGCAGGGGGACCGCTAAACTAAACTAATTCAAGAAGCTGACCAAATCCCGCCTTGGGATATGAGAGCCCTGCGTAGTGGACAGCACCTGCGGCCTCGGCTACACGTCCATCACTCGTGCAACACAACTTGGCGTTAACCCCAGGGGAAGCATTCATCTGCCACGCGCTGCGTTTAAATCCCCTAACATGTTTGGACTATGCAACAAATTACAGGAAAAATCTTACAGCATTATCTCTCGAAACAAAAGCATATAGTAGGACGCGTTTTACAATTACCATAACAATGCAATCGGCATTGAGTTAATTTATATGTTCGTATTCATGAGCATATATTGTCCTTTAATTAATACAGTGTTGGAAATTAGTATAAAGGCAGTAGATATTTATGGGAAAATAATTTTATTTATTGCTACACGTACATTTATACTTTAACTTTGATAAGTGCAATAAAGACAAATAATATCAAAATTAATTTATCAATTTCCTTTTGAAAATAATACATAAAACTGAAAAGGAAAAGCACTGTCTAGCAGCGTCTAGCTCTTCTAGACACCTATGCATTTTAACAGAATCAACAAAAACAAAGTAGCAAACATTTCACAAATTTGTAGTATTTAGTTGAACCTCCGTTGTTTCAGTAACTTGGAAAAATCTCTTAGGCATTGATTGACTGGATAACGGTATTTATTTCTTCCGCTGAGATTACCGCCCACACTGTCAGCTCAGCCACCGTCTCTGTCATTCATTGCGATATGAACCCCTGTGATGAACCCTCATATATTCTTCCTGATCAGCTCAGAACTATTATTTCTTTCTGTTGAAACCACGCCTTCCACTTGGCAGACACATGAATGCCACATTATTTTGCTAAAAAATTAATTTTTGTCACTGGAGCGTCATCCTGGTATGTGCAAGAAAGTTTTGAGAATTGTCAACAATAAGTAACTAGAAGCTAATAACAGCTGTTCCTATATTTAGACTGAAGTTTAGATACAAACATGTATAAGTCTGAGCCTATCTCGACAATGATCGTAAAAGGTCGTCTTCTCCGAGACGTGGAAAGGAACGAACGTGTCCCAGTTTCATAAGGCCATCTATGGATATGATGCCGACTACTATTTCAGATATGTAAATCATGCATTGAAATAAACTAATTTTTCCTTGAAAAAATCATATAATTCGGTTTATAGCGATAGTCAGCATTAATTATATTATTTTGATATTTAGTAGTTGAATGAGAAAAGGGAGCAATATATTAGAAAAAATTAAGATATGAGTACACCCCAATGTCGCGTTATTAAAGCCTGTTTAATTTAAGTGAGTGAGTGCTCTTTAAATTAAAATTAATTAGCCACATAATTAGTGAAGTCCCAGGAAGATCATTTAATAGCGTGGCGTATTTGGTGCTGGCACGGGCAGATTAATTATTTATTTGTGAGACATTTTATATTTGATATACTGTAGACATATTTTGGTGTGATATATATCAGGGAAATATCTGGTTTCGAGGCATATTCTGTGTATTTTTTTTTCTAATCGTTATAAACCAAAATAAAATATTTAAAGCTAACTATCGTTATCAACCAAAATACACGATTCTCTTCATAATACAGTTACTTTATCTTAATATCTGATTTACATATCTGAACTATTAATAAATATCCTATCCTTATGTCTGTTCCTTTCCACGTCTCAGAGAAGAAGGCAGTAGTCAGCTTAATCTTGCAACCATAGCGTCATGTCTTATACAATACATCCTCCTCCAATCATACGTTTCTTAGTGACCTCTCCCTGGGGGCAAATTGCAGTATATATGTTTACAATGATACCAACATGTATGCACTACTAAATTAAAATTAATTAGCGACATAATTGGTGAAGTCGCGGGTAGATTATTTAATAGCGTGACAATAAGCAGAGATGCATGTTGAAAAAGACCATCACGTTCACCGGATTTGAGATCCTTAGACATTTTTGCTTGAGGATTTATGAAAGTAATAGATTTACAGTATCTGAAGAATCGTATTCCAGAAGCACGTGAAACAATTCCAGACGACATGCTTACAAAATCTTTCGGACTGCATCGAGCATTGGGCATATTATTATTGAAATTGATCATTATTGGACTATTTTGCTGTGGTCATTGGTTTAAATTACATTTAAAACCAAGGCTCTCGCGGACACTATAGGCAGTATCATCTGTGAAAATTGTCTGAAGATGCAGGGGGGGTAGAATTGGTGGGAGAATTGTGATGCAGACGTTGTCTTGCTTATTTGAAAATATTTGTATTTGTTTATATTATCTGTTACTGCATTTCTAAGGCCTCTCTTCAGGCCGGATTAAAATAATTACCATATTTTATTAAAATTGTCTTTTTAAAGCGACATAGCTCGTAAACACCTTGTAACTGAAATCTGAACAATAGCTCATTTTCAAGTTATTATATTTTCGAACATAATTTGTAAGCATGCTATTAATGTACCAGATAAGAATAAAATATGTTTTGTGCATAACTGTTTTCTCCACAAAAGAAATAAAAAATAAAAATGTGGCAAAATTACAAGTTAAAATGGCTAACATATATTGCTGATCTAACCTTAAAAAATTACAATTTCATGCCTAAGATTTGGGGTATTTTGGGGTATTGTGAAAACAGCTGGATATTTTAATTTGGTTAAGAGAGAAGCCATAAAAATGAATCAACATTAAGGCAATGTAAATAACGATAGAGGTTTTCAAATAAGCAATACATTGTATCCGTTACTGCTTAATAAATTACATCTGCAACACAACTATCCCACCACCCCTACTCCCTCCCACTTCCAACGGTTCTTTCCTCAAACACTTTTCTGTCCACTGCTGTTGTTGACCTTAGGGTAAACGAAAGCTTTGGTTTTAAATTTATAAATTTAAATTAAACCAAAAGACTATGGGAAAAAGTTCGTTAGAGATCAATTTCAATAATAAAGCTGTTAAAGCCTAAATAATAAAATTTGAAATAAATTATGGTTATGTGAATTAAGATATAAATGTACATATGTGCGCATATCATATCTATGTATAATAAATTTCAATTACATCAAACAGTTATTTCATGCAAGTGAATCAAAACTGTTTCATTCTGTATATATCCTTACTTCATTATTTACAAATAATTTATTTATTTTAAGCTTACACAATATTGCAGAAAAAACTACCAGTGTGATAAAGGGCTAACATTAAAGGCGATGCACTGCGTTTCAAATGCAGTGTTAAAATTAGCTAACAAGTATTTATTAGATTTTGTTCTTTGTAGTTCTTTCAAGGTGATTCCAATTCATTTCGCCCTTTATCACCAGACCACACTCTTAAGTCAGATGGCTTTGGGTAAGCGCTCTGCAAAAACAATTTTGTTTAATTGCAGGGCCAAAGGATTTCAGAGGCATGGCTCCAGGCTCCATGGAACGATGTAAAGTGTATAAAGCTCCCAGAATTTAAATGGCCTATCCTATAGAGATATACAATCGAGATAAAATTTGATCGCTTTATATCGTCCCGAACCCGGATCCTCGTGAAAAGAGCTCTATACAATAAACTGGTTCTAATGCTATTCCTATTTTCTCCGTGTCTTTACTCCAAAGGCCAAGGAAATCTTCTGACAAGAGCTGAGATT
The DNA here is from genome assembly GCA_030762175.1 of Metallyticus violacea. Taxonomy (NCBI): domain Eukaryota; kingdom Metazoa; phylum Arthropoda; class Insecta; order Mantodea; family Metallyticidae; genus Metallyticus; species Metallyticus violacea. The sequence goes on from CM060836.1 coordinate 44,483,180, forward strand.
TAAATGAGTTTGGTGTCCTTAGACATAAATCCTCTTTCCGATTTTCAGGCACTAAGTAACGCTTTGCTTAAGCGAGAAGATTGCACGGACACTTTCCAATTTATTTTCACGAGAATTTGCAAACATATATTAATCTCCTCGCAAAATTTCCATTTTGATGATGACGTAATGTAGATGAAGTTCGTTCGTAACGATTTTTTTCCCTCGGCCTAGCGCTTTCCTCATTCGTTTTAGGTGTAATGAAGACTGGTGGGGAAGCTGGAGTGATTTATTCTTTAACCGACAGGTAGCGCTTGTGGCTTTTTCTCGTGACTTTACTAATACCATCGCTGTAGAAAAGAGTGGATAATGAATAACAGTTTTAAGAGGTTTATCTCAGGACAGCAGAATAATAAGGAAACAATGAAGTAGAATTGTGGTGCTGAAAAGAAAATTCTTAAATATGAAGTTTACTTCGTTTAAAATTCTTGATCTCTTTAATGTTCACCAACATCAAGAAATAAGGCGAGTATGGAAAAAAATTTAAACACTACATGCTTCTTTTAATTTAGATTTATACTGAATTAACATATCCAGGTGCGGATGGTAAAAGAATTGATTACGGCATGGCTTCTCAATCTATGGTATGCGTACCATTGATGGTACATGAGCTACTGCCTGGTGGTACGAAAAAATTTAGGCAATAAGATAAATTAATATATGTTTTACAAACAACAAATATTTGACAATTCTGTTGTATCTAAACGGAGACAATATATTTTAGATTATTATAAAAAAAAAACTTTTGTGTCACACTATACAAAAATAATACGGAAGTTCAGTTTTGATCCTACGATAATGACAGAGAACTCGAATGTAATTTATCAGACAACAATAGAATATATCTTGTCGTTTGTTTAGCTGCGAGACGCATTTACAGTTAAGAAGGCAGTAGGGTTACATTATTATTGTTGAATACGAGATTTTATTTGTTAAATCATCAGATTTATTTGTAGTTCGTGTCAGATTCAGAAAAGGTAAATCAGAACATGGATTAAGTGGTTCGTTAAAGGACTCTGCTCAAAAGAAAGCCCCTTACACGAGCAACACCTAAGTTCAATATAAGCTATTTATCATATGGTTTCACATATATTGGAGATGGAGAGGAAACCATCCCAATACCGGAGTGTGTGATTTGTCATGAAACACTTTCAGATCATTCCATGAAACCTTCCCTTTCGAAACGTTATTTTGTCACCAATGGCGATTTGAAACACAAGCCGTTGAATATTTTCAAAGAAAACTATCAGATTTGTCATCAAGGAGAAAACATATTATCTCATTTGCAAGATTGACTTACTTGGTAGATGTATTTGCCGTCTCAACCAGCTGAACAAGAGTTTGTAGGGTGCCCTTACTTCCATATTGATGGTACAGGATAAAATTGCGGCTTTCAAGAAAAAACTAAGCTTCAAGATAGCGCATCTTCCTTTCCATTGTTGGAATCTTTCTTAAGTGAAAATAAGATTTGGCCTTTTTGTGAACTGACAGTGAATATTAAGGATCAACTAGGGAGTCTCATCTCAGATTTCAGTGTATGCTTCCCGGAACAACTGGATTCAGAATTTTGTATTAGGAAAAAGCAATTTTCATTCAGGGTCATTCATGCACTCATTCCTTTTCCTTTAATTTGTTTATTTATTTAATGCCCACCTGCCCCAACTTCAGGATTTAGGAGTATTCACTGCGTAATAGACCATAAGACCTCTTTTGACGCACTGCAAGGTCTTAGCATGACAGAAAGCAGTATTGCAAGCGGAAATTCGTCAGTCCCTAACATGAGGTTATCGAGATCGAATGACGACCCCTCTTTATCAGGAAGCTCCCCAATCGTCCTCACTAGACTGGGTGAATTTAGAACATTTCCAATCAGGTACCGAGGATCAAACTCGAGACATCCCTGTCAGCAGTTAGAAACGCTAACTTTTAGACCAGGAGGCGGTCCTTTAGCTCTTCATTGTCTATGAATTATTATTTTTAAATGTCTTTCCACTGTGTTTTTGTAGATATTACTGTCCACCAATGGGTAGAATAGTTGCAAATTTTTTAAAAGCCCCTGATATTACATAGATTGGTAAATTTATGACACCCAGCTGGCAAACATGGACTTAAGCAAACAAAATATGCATAAGTGCAAGTTTAAACTTACGACAGTGACTATGCAAAAGGAGGGAAAAATCCACGAGGACTTGATAGCTGTTCATGGTGATCAAGTGTGTTCATTTAGTACCATTGCAAGATGGGTTCGATCATTTGAAGAAGGGCGACAGACTTTGAAAGATAACCCTCGCTCTAATCGACCTCGGGAAGCTGTGAACAAGAGAATACTTCAAGGAGTGACGAACTTTGTTGAGGAAAATCGACATATTACTTGTTGAAATGCTAAGTATGGAAGTGGATGTCAGGTTGGCAGCACAGACAGTGCACTCCACGAACATTTAAAACTGCGAAAAATCTGTGCTAATGGGTTTCACATTCCCTAATCAGTGAAGAGATAACTGCTGAGCCTGTTTCCACCAAGTAGTCTTAAACATTTGACTGATAGATGCACTGGTAATGAAAAATGGTATTATTACTATACCATCCAAAATAAATACCAGAACTGCAAGACCAGCTGTTCTTCGATTTTCGTTCTCGGAAGCAAATTTTCACAGTTTTCTTCAACTGTGAAGAACTATTAGTATTGACTGTATACCAGGAGAAATGACATAAATAAATAGAGAATATTATGGCATTTATCCTTTATTTGAAGAGCTGAGGCGGCGGCGTCCAAAGGTAGGAACTTCAATGCTATTGCTTTTGCATGACAATCCGTCTCCTCACAGAATAACTGCAAATTTGAGGAACATGGAAATCGCCAAAGTGCAATTGCTTGACCATCCACTCTACAGTCCTAACCTTGCACCGCGGGACTTCTGATTGTTTCCTCGAGTGATATCTCGCATTTACTGGAAAACCTTTTAAACGAGTGCAGTGCCTGGATCAAGCTATAAATTCAGCTTTGTTATCTCAGTCCGAGTACTGTAGTGTTTTTGGCAAGTGATTACACCGTCCACAACTGTGTGCGGAGAGAGGTGGAGAGTACCTTGAATGATCGTGAGGATAAGTTTTCGAATTCAGTTCTTAGCTTGAACTCTTAAGGTGGCACTTGCAACACTTTTCGATTGCCCCTCGTAAAAAGAGCATGTGTGATATTTATACCAAAGATTAGATACTGAGGGTCTCATATTTAAACATTTTTTCCTCTTATAAAGGATATTGTATAAGAAACATTTCATTACTTATTTTGTTATTCATCAGTTTTCATTCAGTCCGATATTGATGGTGGGAAATCGTCGATAAGTATGTACGAATTCCGTTCCATTTTCATTAAATGTGTCATTGGTGTTTAATTTGATCCTCATACGGTGGTTGACAACAAGTATTATCTAATCATTAATCATATTGGATGCATATATCATGCGATACGAATTGATTATAATTACAACGCACCGAAATGCCTGTATCAGCATTCAATAATTATAGAACTTGAATCGAGAAACAAAATTAGGGTTTCTATTTAATTATATTCTCTCATTTCCTCTCGCTCCGCTGGCAAATTTGTGTTCAATTATATCTATAAACATTACTGAAACTTCTTCTGTAGTGTTCAGTGCAGCTAAAAGTTTTTTTCCTGAAAAAGCTGCTGAAAAAAATCAATTCATTGTCACTATTGGAATTTGATATTACTCAAAACAACAAAGTTAGTTTACCTTTTATGAATTATATTCTGGTCACGAATCTCTTTTCTTGTAGTTTCATGGTTGCAATGGAGACGCTAACACAATGTGCTATATAGATATCCTATGGTTTATTATCTATTACCTTTAGTATTTCTGAAACATTCAGCATTAGGTGTTACATAGGCATACAGCGCTGCTGAAACAATGTACTATATATATATAAGGCATAAGCATAATGCTGAAATAATGTTGTACAATCTAATGTTGTACATTGTATGCCTATGTAACACTTAATACTGAATGTTTCAGAAATACTGAAGGTAATAGATAAAAAGCAATAGGACAACTCCATATATCACATTGTGTTAGCGTCTCCATTGCAACCGTGAATCTATAAGAAAAGGGATTAGAGACCAGAATATAATTCCTAAAAGGTAAAGTAATTTAGTTGTTTTGTGTAATACTAAATTCCAGTTTCCAATGTCATCGCGACAATGAACTGAATAAATTATTAGATGTAACACAATAAGCGCGGAGTCCATCGGTGCCTGAAATAATCCGATTTTTTCATCTTGTCAATGCCGGAAAAACTTTTAGCTGCACAGAACAGCACAGAAGAATTTTGAGTAATGTTTATAGACATAATTGAACCCAAAATTTGCTACACAGAGAGAGAGAGGTGTAACTTCTCTACTTGGGAGCCTATAGGAGCCAGTTCACGTCTGGCATAATATAATTGTGCTTTCCACATACTAACAAATGTCCTCCAGTTTATTAAATTCAAAGTGAGGTCACCTCAACATAAACTTGTTTATACGCTATATAGAGCCCATGTGTCGTGGTAATGAAGCTCGCTGGATTCGCCTAAGGCTAGGATATAGCCGCCAGGGTAGCCAGAATGCATTTGTAATACAGGATGATTCTCTCGCTAGAGGTACCAAACTATTGTGTTTAAAAAGTGTTATTTAAATAATGACTTGTAAATTTACATGCCTATACACTACTCAAAGTTTCAAAACAGAACGTGTGCTGGAAAGGCCTCGTCCCATTCATTTATGAAATACTTTATTGTTTGTTGCTCATATACGTGGGTTTTGAGAGTTTAATATCCCCTCAGATCAACCCAGTTCATTTGTAAACCAACTGATTTCTAAAATTACAGGTTTGTTGATTGATTGATTTATTTATTTATTTAAGGACGCTCTTTTAACATCACAGGTCATCCGCGTCCCGTTCAACTCAGGGCATAAAACAGCCGACAAATTTTGCTCAGAGACCTCTCATTCAGGCTTGAAGTTCTTTTTCGTGCCATAAATGTACGACACGGGACCCACGGCTTTACTTCCCTTCCGAAGGAAGCCATACTTAGGATTTTTACGCCCCGAAAAAATCCATCGGTCCTGGCCGGGTTCGAACCCGCGTTCTTGGGTTTAGGAGGCAAGTATGGTAACCACTACACCACCAGGAACGACATTTACAGGTTTGTGAGTAAGAAAAGTTCTAAATAATAAATAAAACGAAGACTATTTTTGCGGCCGGTCACATTGAAGTCATTAACACATGGTCCACAGTAAGCGGGTAATTTTATTATACTATTCTTTGGCACGTGGAATATGGAGATTAATCTCTTGAGAAAATATTCGTAATGCTTTTGATGGTGTTGGCAGTTATTACTGCTTTATATAGTTTCCCCCCCCCCCCAATTTGCGAACTCCTCAACTTTGAGTCAAATGCTTTCTTTATTTATAATTTTTAATCAATTTTTGATTGCAAAACTTTGGTGTGTCACCAAATTCAGTCCAAAATACCGTCTTCCATGTCTCAAATTAGCCTATTTGGCAGTATTTACAAGTGAGGAGCACACGCTGTACGATTATTTACATTGTTAATCATGCGTGAGTGAAGTCACTACTGCCAAAATGCGAGACGGGGAACATAGACAAATGAAGGTCGCTGGAAAAGTTTATTATATCACGGGAGTTTCCATGTTGTTTTATATAATTGAAGATGTATGGTTATAAATTTGCAAGTCATTATTTAAATATCATAAGTTTATAGACAATAATTTGGGACCTCTAGTGAGAGAATCGTCTTCTATCTGGTACTAGCAACTACTTATATAGTTTCCAGCAAATGTTTAAATGTATACAATAACACCTTTACACCTCGAATGGCTTAATCAAGCTTAACTTAATTACCAAAGTGTTAAATGCAAGATTAGTTTTGGATAGAACAAATAATTATAGTGTATAACAGTTTTAAAATAAATAAAGCGAGAACAATGTTTGTTTTCATAGGATTGTCTTGGTTGAATTGTTAGGCTACTCGCCTTACTTAAATGAAAGGTAAATGAACTTAAATATGGTCAAGTTGGACGTGGCATTTGTGGCGAATGCTTTTGTTCTTTTACAGCTCGCTGAACAACATACTGTTTATCGTTATCCTTCAACGGTTGTGCGATTTAGAAAAGTTACTATGCAAAAACATCATCCTCGAAATGTGCAACATATATAAACAAATCCAGTGTTGTTAAGTTATTTGAAAGGTTTGATGAAATTAAAGAGGAAAAATTTAAAGCATACAAAAAACATGTAATAAAAGATGTACTGGTAATATTCCGCTGTTACTGTAAGCTGTGCATTCTGTCCATTTAACATGGCTTAGCAAAGTGCAGCTAATCACAGAATGCATGTACAAAGTTAGATAATTTCCCAGTGACAATGAATGATTATGGGGCGATAGTGGAGTGACACAAAAGAGATGGATTGCTCGTGCATTTGCCTAGATGACGGGGAAATCGAAGAGCCAGAGCAAACGAACCCCTGAAAATCATTTACCGAGCACAAACATCGTGCGTTGCATTGGAAAACTCCTGCCATTATTTGAGTAGTAATGTGTGACATAGATGTATGGACTTAGGATCTGTTTGCGTCTTATTCTCATAGTTGAACTGTTGCACTGTTTTCATGGTTTTTGTATACGCAGGTAACACTTCTAATAATCGTAATATGGCCTATAGTTGGTGGCAAGACAGCCGTAGACCCGAGTCCCACCTCTGACATTTGTGTGTGTGTCTATTTCTCGTTTTTGTGTTGGTCCTGGTGGTCTAGTAGTAACCATAAAGTAATTTGCCTCATAAACCCAAGATCGTTGCCCCAGGGTCGATGGATTTTTTCGGGCGTAAAAACCCTAAGTATGGCTACTTCCTTCGTAAAGGAAGTAAAGCCGTGGGTCTCATGTACATTTACAGCACGAAAAAGAACCTCAAGCCTCTGAGCAAAATTTATGGCCGTTTCACACCCTGAATTGAATGGGACGCTGATAACCTGAGAGCGTCCGTTAAAAAAAATACAATAAACAGTCGTCCATGTGTTGCCTATAGATCACAACATCATGGAGACATCGTCCGTGACTGATGTGATTCACGTGATATTATTGAACCCGAGACAAGCGTTAGAATCCTGGTAGTTAATGTTTTAATGACAGTCGTATAACTTTTTACTTACAGAAAGAATTGAAACAAAGGAACATTCAAGTGGAAAAGATATTTGAAAATATTTACAGAGGTGTCCAAAGCAATTTATTTTTTTAGAATCAAAGTGGAAATCTTCAGAAGCTTCTCATTGTATTGTTATATTTCTAATTCCCAATTTCTATTCCCAATTTTATAACCGAGCACGCACACTATCTCCCCGCGGATATATATATATATATATATATATATATATATATATATATATATATATTATAAATGAAAAATAAAAATAAAATAACACTATTAACAATGTAACAAATTAACAGCAATAATAAAAGTAGATAAGGATAAAACATTTAGAATAAAGTCACACTTGAAATTGCTATATTTCGAACAACTGGAGTTCTTATATATATATATACCTACCTACCTACCTACCGGAAAACTTTTTCAAAGCCCGCTTGTCATTGTGCAGTAGTGGCTGTAATATTATCTTTGATATGTGCCTTCTTATAACTCAGTTATTACACCCTATTTTCCTATTTTACTTTTTAATACTCTTTATACCAATCCTTGAAGATGGAACCAAATTTCTTTCGAAAATAAACTAGTTTGGGATTTACTTCATCCTGCATATGGAATGCACTCCAAAAGTTGTACCTGCATACATGATTATGAGATAGCACATGTCGTGTGATGATAAATTTGTGTAATTTAGATGTATTTGTATCCCTTGATGCTGAACCACAAGAAATACCCACTAGTAGGATCATTGGGAAATCTTGGGAGATATAATGATGTCCTGAGCCTTATTCGCTTCTGTGTTTTAATGCTGCTTTCTTTTCCTCAAGTTTGTGTTAGTAGTGGGATGGTTGGAAATCCTAAAGTACGGGAACTTCAGTTCAAATCAATTCACGTATTGACTACCTTAATGAACAAGAATTATTTATGGAAACCGTTTATGGAAAGATCACTTCAATTGAATCGTTTTGATTAAGTTAAAGTGCATTTGCGCATGGATGACACGCCAAAATATATATCACAGGCAATGAGCTGTTAAAATCTCCTTTTAAGCATGAAACACAGAGGTGCTGTATTTTCGCAATTGGGAACTTGTATATTTATGTCACAAACATTATAGATACATTTACCGTTACAGTTAAAACATTCATAATAGTTTAATGTATTAAAGCTTTGCAACATGGCAAAAGCCAATTACCATGAAATTGACCCTAATTACGAATTAATCCAAGGCTAAAATGATTCAAAATATCTTTCAAGTGCAGTTAAAATAACTCACTCAAAATTCGGGGATAGTTTTACGCACATGAGTAATTAGTGAGTTATCTATTGATTTTGGTGTAGTCTACATATTTTTAGTATTAACTTAGAGAGGTATCAACTTGTTCAAGTGCGTTGGCCAGAGCAATACGAGGACTGTTCGATAAGTCTGGGCAGTAATAAAGAAGATATAACATTTTTGGGGAAAATTCGTTTTATTTTTCAATATAATCTCCTCTCACTCATTCCAGCCACAAACTACGATTTCTTCAACTCTACAATATACGAATTTTCGGCAACTATCTCTTCATTTGATGTTAATTTCTTGTTTATTCAACTGTTTATTCGTGTTGGAAAACAGGAAGTAGACCGCGGAGCCCAAGTCCGCAGAGTGGGAGGATGAGAAAAGATTTCATGACATAAGTCCAATAATTTTGAGCAGGGCCTTTTGAATACGATCCTTTAACGTGTCGATTAATTGCTCCAGTAGCATGACGTAATATTCACCTGTAATGGTTTTCCTCTTTTCCAAAAATAATTATAATTATGCCATAGCAATTCCAAAACAGTGATATTCCTGCTGAAGTGATTGTTTTTTGTCTTTTTGGAGCACTTTCTCTGGTTGCAACCCACTTTTCGACTGCTGTTTCACTTGCAGCTTGTAGTGGCGAATCCATGTTTCATCCACTGTCATATACTGTCTCCGAAATTTACTTGGAGTCCGTTTAAACACTTCAAAACTCTGCGCGAAAGTAAAAGCTAGTTCTCTTCTTTTCTGGTCAGTCGTTAGCAAACGCGGTACAAACCTCGGCGATTACTTTTTCATTTGCAAATAATTGTGCTAATTTTATATGTCAGATTTTCAGAAACTTTCACAGTTCGACAATCTCCCGTACCTTCAGTCTTCGGTTGCTCTTCAGCATGTCTTGGATTTTTTTTTTAAATTATTCCGAAATCATTGCCTCGGCGGAATGTCCAGAATGGTATGCATCGCTTGTGCTCGTTCAGCCGCACCTAAACCCAAACCATTTACACACCATTCTAAACAAAGTGTAAATTCGCTGTGATATTTATCTAGTTTTGCCTTTCTTTCTGCGAGCGTTACTCCTTCCAAAGAGTAAGTTTTGTTATTATATAAAATTCGTGTTTCTCCATTTTGAACTCTCTTTACATATAAATTTAAGAAGGAAATTTGCTCTAAAACAGGGACAGCTTCATGACTGTTTATAATCATGTGCATCATCCCTCAAGAGTCACCAGGCTATCAAGATATCGTTGAACATAGTCTGTATTTGTACGACTTATGGAACAGTCCTGCTACGATTTGAGGGGTAGATTTTAGAGTGGGCCTCAGACATAGATGCACTGCTTCAGTCAACTATGATATAATGAGGCTGTGCTAATATTAATTCCAATATACAGTACAGTTAACTGGGAATGTGGACAGGATAACTTCGCTCATTGTAGAAGCGTAACGTGTGAGAGTGTTGGTGCACTGTGTGTGTTGCTTCTCACTTTTAATGTTGAAAATATCCCTCTATATCGATGTATTCATGGCTAACTTCTTAAAACATTTGGCTGTTTTCTAGTGCCATCATTCAACGATTTCAGCTTGTTATGTATGAAAAATATGCACTAATTGTTCGATAAAATAAAATTGGATTTCTCTGCAGTAAAGTGTACATGTACACACACATGCAATAAATATAACCCGGCATTGCACAGATATCTATTCCGTCTCTACATTGAATTTCGTGTAGTACATTTCACATGTTATAAATTATTTCTGAAAAATTGACAATTACAAAAAACCGATTCCCAAATTTGTTCCAGATATTCTAAAATTTCTTCAACATTTCCATATTTTACATAATTAGACATGGAACATTTCAGGAAAAATTCATAATGTTTCTCATTAAAAAATATATGAGTATAAGAGAAGAGGGTGAAGTAATACAAAAACCATAGAGAGAGGGGTGAAGGATGATTTAAGATTAATTTCAAGCATTGAATATAAATAAACATAATAGTACAAGGAGCTTGAACTGTATGAAAGAAAAGTTTCATTTTCTCACATGGAGTTTTGTGAACGATGTTACGCACACTTTTTAGGTGTATGTTTAGGTTAATTACACTTTACTTACACTTAACTTATTATTGTACACAAATACTAGTTTTTTTCTTTCTTTATACATATTCCTACTCATCATTATCATCACTTTCGCTAATACTTAGCACATTTACGTCAACTGACTCCCAAAATCACATTTTGTGCTAGTATTTGAAGTTACCAATATTCCTACACTTACAGAAAAATGTATACAAATTAGCGGTACCCAACTAATACTAATACTTCTATGGAACAGAACGAAAAATCATTTGTACACTTGTAGGTATGGAGTTCTAAATTAAAAGTGTAGCAGAAACCTTTGTGGAACAGAATTTTACTATTAACTAAAAGTTACAGATCCAACCATAACTGTGACATATTTTCTTGTCTTTTCGTTCTGGCAAAATCAATAGCATTCGTCACTTGCTGCAAACCCAACCCCACTCTTTCTTCGATAATGGGATTAAGAAGCTTTCACTCCTCTGGGAAAAGCGTGCTTGTGAATCGGGAAATTGTGTAGAAAAATGAGTTGTGTCCCATTTGTATATACTTTTCTTTCAATAAATTACAATAAAATACCTCTTTATATTTGATTTCCCTTCATGTTGAAGCAAGAGCGCACACCATACCAAATGTTTTTATTATTATTATTATTATTATTATTATTATTATTATTATTATTATTATTATTATTATTATTATTATTATTATTATTGTATTTCTCAGTGCAACAAATAAATTATGTTTTCATTTTAAAATTTGTTTGTTGATCCAATAATAACACGACTGAAATTACCAAGGATTAAATTTGGTGTCAATTTTTTGGGTCCTTTGTTGGCTGACTATTCTGCTGTCTCTGTAACTGGCGTAAGCGCTGGTCAATGACAGTAACAACGGAAATAATTAGTAATAGCATTTCTTGGAATCGCTTACGCGGCATACCAAACAGACAAAGGTTCGTCAATTTTGTACAGTTGGATGTCACATTTCAAAACTCACTAGATGAGGAGATAGATTGGATTAAGAAATGTTTGAGAGATGATTCTGTTGAAATTATATTTGTTTTGGGAACTAAGTGAGCAAATATATGTTTTGAATTATTAATTCCTCAGAATGGTAAGGCTGCAAATAAAATGTACTTTCCGTTACTTAGGTTTATCGTGATTTTTGAACAGAAAGTATCATCTCTGCGACTTCCTTTTCCACACCGAAAGAAGAAGACAGAAACTCGCAGCCAGCTAAATCGGGGAATGTGACGGATGGTCAAGTGAGGATGAGCGTTGTCATCTAACAAAATGATACCGGAGATGGGGAAACCGGGGCCTTGACAAATTGCTGACTTGAATCTTTCCAAGCTCTCGGATTAACAGACAGCGTGTCCGGATGTGATGTCGACTCCAGCACCAGGACACGCCCGCTTTCCATGCTTGACATTTTGTAGCTTTACAGCGCATGATGGTACCTTAAATTAGAGTTATATTAGATGTAGCAAAAGTAAAGGACTGCCCTACTGTCATTAATGTTACATTATATTGGTATATCTGGAGACAAAAGAATTTTAATTAGCATTGTCAAGTAACGGTGGACAAATATCGAATCTGCACACACCTGTTGCATGTAGCATAAAGACTTGCACTCAGCAGTATGCAAAATTGAGTTTACGTAATGGCCGATAGAGTGAGTGATGAGAAAGCTAAAGGGAAAGCGTTCTCCGGCTATTAAATTCCACACACAATCAGAAAGTGCCGTAGCATATCGGCATTGTACAACATCCAATACTGAACTGTTTAGAATAATAACACGTTTATGCCTCAACAGCGAAGTTTGCCTGCAGGCCTCTGACATCAATAGGTCGATACTGACAACGTATCGATACTGAACAGTGTTGCTTAGACTAACAACTCATGTCGAAACATACCTTAAATTTTATTTGTATGTATAACCATGCACAAATTACACGTCAGTTCTAAAATTATAGGTTAAATTTAAGAGCATCGAGTTGTATGAAGAGTATAGGAAAAGCATCGAAATATTCAATAGAAACAAATTAAATATTTCTGTGTACAGTCTGTTTTCTAACAATTTTAAAATCTTAATTCCTTACAATTTAGTAGTACTTAATATGTATTGATTACTGATTGAAATTAACAATGCAATAATAAGAAACCAATACACATCATAACTGTGGGAAGGAAGGGACTAATTATGTTAAATTATTTTACTGTTCTCTGTACTTGACATAAAAGTTGAATAGATTTATAAAATAATATTTTTGTTAATATTATAATTACTTACATGCATATAAACTTTATAAGAATCAATAATTCATACCACTTTATCGAAATACAACATGTACAAAATACTTAATATTCAGGCCTATAATGATACTAATGAGCTTTGAATCAGCTCATGAAAGAACATTTTGTTCATTTCTGTGGAAGATTTTAGAAGTACTCTTTCCTTTATCTGCACAATAATTCAGTACGTGTATCAAGTCTCATCACTTTCTAGGTATGGTTCCTAGAAAGAAATAAGTATTTCTATAAGCTTTAATTTATTCTCGCTTTGACTGTATTGATCTTACGCTTGTATATTGTGAACTGAATACTGTATGTGTGAGTCTGTAGGAATGATTGAAATTAATTAATGATGGCGCAAATGAGCTTGAAGCCCCTGGTATCTTAAAGCTATCTGACATTCACCTTCTCCGGGTAAGGAAAAACTCCGGGGGAGGGGGAACAACTCAGACTGCTCGACCTAAATGGGATTGCAATCGAAAATTGAAACTTCCACGCATCCACTCTTGTTCATGTCTCTCTTCCTGATTTTGAGTTTAATTTCACTTCTTGGCAAACGAGGAGACCCCCTCCCCATAGAAGATCATTGGAAAATACTTTATTTTGAATTTGGCATTACAGTATGACTCCATATGCACAACTTATCACTTAACGTTATATGGAGGATTCCACTGGTACAAGTTACGCCTCTTTTCACGATCGGCAGCGGAGAAAACCGAACGCCTCTATCGAAACAGTGTAGAACCTGTGTTGGAAGTGTAAATGCTTTCGCGTCGTGCACTGTTCTATTTTTCGTTTTACTGTAGCGTGGCGTGAAGTTGTTGTTGATTTGGTTTATTACGGACGCTCTTTAACATCTCAGGTCATCGCCATCCCATTCAATTCAGAGAGTGAAACGGCCGACAAATTTTGCTCAGAGGCCTCTTCTTTCAGGCTTGAGGTTCTATTTCGTGCCGTAAATGTACGACACGGCACCCACGGATTTACTTCTCTTCCGAAGGAAGCCATAGACCCGAAAAAATCCATCGATCCTGGCTGGGTTTGAACCTGCGACCTTGGACTTAGATGGCAAGTATGATTACCACTACACCACCAGGACCGACGGCGTGGAGTTGAAGTGTGTTTGTATTATTATTAATGTGCGGTATTATTTTCTGTTAATGATGACTGCATGAAAACAGTTCGTATGCCTGGAATTTGGGAGGGAATATGAGTACAATAAATCGCTGAGAAGGCATGCCTTTGGTGTACACCTGTAAAAGTTGAATATTTTCCTGCCCCTTATTTAAAAAAAAAAAAAAAAAAAAAAAAAAAGCAGCAACCGTACGCCTATCACTGTGAAATGTGCAACAAGAATTTCAATTATGCATTCCTCTTCAAGCGCAATCAGCGAGATTGGCACGGGGAAGGATCAGCTAGAAAACAAATATTGACGTGCAGCTTATGTAGTCATGAAGTAACAACGGAATTTCCTTTATTTGAGCATTTAGAATCAGTCCATGAAATAAAAGTAAAATTGGAAAAGTAAAATTGATGATTTTAAAAACTGGACGCAGGAAATTGAGGAGAAAACGGGGTCGATATTTGTGAAAAAAATTATGGTTTTCATGCTTCTTCTGGCGATATTTAATCTCGTCGCATTTCCCTTGCAAAACCTGACACAATGGACACTAGGCCCACCTCAAATTAAGAAATATCTCGCTTATACAGTTCAGATTACATGCAAAACTTACACTGTTAAAAGTGCATGTCTTTTCTCATTTAATTATCATTTCCTTTGCTACATTACAGTTTACCATTACTTTCGTATGATTAACTACTAACATTCTTCCTACCGAAACTTACCTTTGGCGACTAAGATTGCTTGTTTCTCTGCGTTACGACCATACGAGTGTTATATCCGCTCCGCCCAAAAACTTAACACTAAGGTGGTTTCCATAGAGGCGTTCGGTTTTCTCCGCTGCCGATCGTGAAAAGATCGTAACTTATGCCAGTGTGATGCTGCATGTAGCTTTTAAGTGACTTATCTTTCGTTTGTACAAGTATCTATGGTGGTACCAACCATAAAACCACTCTGTAACATTTCAGTTCGCTCTGTTCAGCCTGCAGTCGCAGGTATTTCAGCAATTTATAAAGAATCGTATTGTTTCGGTTAGAATAATAGACGGTGATGGACTCGTGTGTGTGTGTGTGTGTGTGCGTGCGTGCTACAATATGAGAAATACTTAACTACAATTATTCTTTAAGGGCACTTGTCCCCTATTTTCAGTGCAAGCATATTAGATGGGGAGCATTCTTCTGTTTTCTATTTTGATAGGGCAAGTGCATCCAGAAAGTAAGTCCCATTCGCCCCTGGAGATGGAACCACTTGTCGGATAGGAATGCGCATGCGCAGGAGTAGAGAGGAAGTATGTGGGAATAATGCAGTAAAATTTCAGCCTTGTGACGGCCGTGGTTACCGCGCTGTGCTAGGAGAAAATGGCTGCTCTGATATTGTCTCCCGCCAACTGCGAGGTTCGTGCAGTCATCCGAGGTTTGCTCGCTCAAAAGCAAAGTCCAGCAGAGATCCATCGTCAATTGTGTCAAGTGTATGGACATGACATTATGGTAAGACGATGGTGCAGGCAGTTCACTGAAGGACGAACCAATATTCACGACGACGACGACGACCGTAGTGGCCGACCGTCCCTGGTGACGGCAGAAGTGTTGGAAAGTGTGCGGCAAGCAATTGAGCAGAACCGGCGCTTCACAATTTCAGAACTCTCTTGTCAATTCCCCAATGTCTCGCTCCCTTGTGCACGAAATTGTCTCCCGGAAGCCTTGACAAGAGAGATCTGAAATTGTGAAGCGCCGGTTCTGCTCAATTGCTTGCCGCACACTTTCCAACACTTCTGCAGTCACCAGGTACGGTCGGCCACTACGGTCGTCGTCGTGATATTGGTTCATCCTTCAGTGAATCGCCTGCACCATCGTCTTACCATACTGTCGCACATAATGTCGTGTCCATATACTTGACACAATTGGCGATGGATCTCTCCTGGACTTTGCTTTTGAGCGTGCAAACCTCGGATGACTGCACGAACCTCGCAGTTGGCGGGAGACAATATCAGAGCAGCCATTTTCTCCTAGCACAGCGCGGTAACCACGGCCTCCATAAGGCTGAAACTTTACTGCATTATTCCCACATACTTCCTCTCTACTCCTGAGCATGCGCATTCCTATCCGACAAGTGGTTTCATCCCCAGGCGCGATTGGGACTTACTTTCTGGATGACCCTTGTAATTTCCGGAATTCTCGTAGTATAATTGACTGCGAGAGTTCTATTCTGCACAAGTTCATTAAAGCGTCTCTTTAAACAAAACCCATAACTTCAAGAAATAGGCCTAAGTCATGTTGCCGATTCTCTTTAGACCAACAGTTCGCAAACTATGATCCACGGACTTTCGCGGTCCACTAGGATATAAGCAATGAACTACAAAAAAAGGAAAACTGGAACAAATTTACGCTCTGTGTTTAATGAGGTAAAATAAATTACAATAAAACTGAAGATGATTGTTTGTTCTGGAAGGAACTTTAAAATAGGCAAGCCGAAAACGTGGAGGTCGCAAAACACTCGCATGTACCGTCATTAATAGCATCAAACTGCGTAGGCCTGGGCAGACGGGTCCCATATTTTTCCGGAATATCAAAGGAGGACATGAGAGAACCGACGTCTTTCATTACAGCTTAATGCATCAAAACTCTTTCTCTGTGCTCGTTTATCTAAGAAAATGTAGAATCGTAATTCAGAATTTTACTAATTTTTCCTGTTAAGTAGGAAATTGCAGGAATTGAAAATAACATACAAAGTATGCCGTCATATATTGTTAGGTATGGTTGAAATTAATGTTGTATGCCTTTCAAAGGTTTATTTAATGTAAATTATTGTTATAAATAATACAATTTTTCAAGGATACACTGCAATTAATTGAAAACATGTGCATTTATTCGTTTGTTTATATGTTTACATTCTGTAAACTAGAGGCAAGCAAATTTAAAATATACATAAAATGCAAATTCAGAATTTTAAATTTTACGTTAAATATCGGCTACAGCGAGAGATAGTTAAAAAGGTAAGATAAGTTGAAGAGCCGCTGCTCCAGACCATTTATTTGCGTACGTTCTTTAACATCTCTGGTCATTAGATTTCCATTCAAGTCAAGGCGGTTAACGGTTGATAAATTTTGCTCCTGAGGCCTCTTCTCTCATGCTTGAGATTCTTTTACATGTCGTAAATATACGACATGGGGCTCACGACTTTACTTCTTTTCCGAAGGAAGCTATACTTATGATTTTTACGCCCGAAAAAATCCATCGGTCCTGGCCGAATTCGAACCCGCGATCTTAGGGTATAGGTATAGGAGGCAAGTATGGTAACCACTACACAACCAGGACCGACACAAGCTTGCCAGAAATCCGCTACTGTTTAATGGTTTTTCTCGGCATGCGAAGTTATATGCACACCTATCATTCAGAAAGTGAAAAGATAATGTCATTGTATGTTAAAATTATTCAAAACACAATCCACTGCCAGATTAAATAAAATTTTAAATAGAAAGGATCCTTCTGCAAAACCTTGCTTCAATTTTATAGCTTTGGACTTAGATAATTTGTTTCTATTTGAATTTTTTATGTTAATAAACGTCCAATAAGGTTGAGCAGTTTTTGTGGTAAGGCAGATGTTTTAAGAATGTTTCATTTTTATGTATTTTAGTAGTACCTGTGGTAAGTTTTTCCTTATAATGGATAAGCTTTAAATCAAACTATCCGCTCCCTTAGAGACCGACTTAGAGGATGTCTTCCACTATATTCAAGTTATGATAAGATAAATCACGCAAGGTTTATAAAATTATTATTAAGCATGTATGTGCGTAATAAAAGTGGAATCTTTAATCACTGAAGTGACCTATCTGCCAACAAAAAGTGACAAAAATATGTTTTCCTTGTGTTAAAATCCGACAAGAAATGCTGTGTTCATTATTTCTACCTGAGCACTTGATATCCTGTAAGATGGAAACTACTGACAATCCGGAAGATTTTTGTTCAGTCTTCCAATTTTCCTTCACATAAATTCTGGCATTCAGTTTTGTTTACCCTATATATTGACTAGATTATTAGATAATGGGGGATTAATGGAATTTAAACGACCACCGGCACGTCAGCCTATAAGGCTTATTTTGCTACCCCATAGGGAGAGACGCCTTCATTGTTTCCCAAAATCAACAAGTTGCAGCATTTTGGTTCCATTGTTAGCATCGGTTCCTAGATCTTCCCTGTTATAGAAAGAGTATCTCTTTCTTACTAGGACTGGACACTCAAACAAGACATGCTAGAAAGTTTCCTCGTTCTGCAAATTGGTTCATCTTTATACAGTCCCACTTTTCGTATGTTTCCAGAAGTGTCCATGTTCAGTAATTAATACAACCACTTTCCTTATTCCTTTTCTGTCCGATTTTAGAAGAGTGTGGAAAGAGAGTTGCTAGGACCTAGAACCGATTTCTTATTTTGCCTTTCCAGGATAGGTTTGCCATCTTAGTTAGCATTGTCCCCAATCCATGTTTTAACCACGGTCTTAGCAGAACATGTACTGATTCCAACTGCGGAATCAGTGCCAAATAAGGATGTATCAGCAACCTTTTTTGCCAACTCATATGCCTTTTCATTTCTATAACTCCGGAGTGCATTGGTACCCACCACAGTTCAAATCCGTCGCTATAAGCAAGGCTTACAAGGCATTAGGCATTCCCATGCCAGTTTAAATTTTACCTGTTCGGAGGAAAATGCTTTTAAAGCACCTTGACTATCTGAGAGGACGAAAATTCATTTACGTGGTAACCTTTCTCAGGTCCTCTAGGATAGCAGATACTTCTAGCTTAAAACTGTGCAGTATTTGCCAAGGCTTGTATTGATGTTTGTCCTTGGAGACAGACCACATCCATCGGTGTACCAGAGTTGGTCACGTTCTTTTGTGTGCATAGTTCTTTCCATACATAGTTCTTCTCGGAACCGCTTAAATGGAGGAAAAGTACATCATTGAGTACTCATTAGATTAAAATTCATCCTCAATTCTGGAATATCCAGGAATGTATTTGATTACAGACTAGAATGTGCATAAAGCCTGCTATGCTCGATTCTGCTCGACGTACTCACTGTCTCTCATGAATCTTGAACTTGTTCGCATCCAACTCAGACTCTAAAAGAAAACAAAATTCTGTAGGATGTTTCAATGTCCTTGTACGCATGAGCCAACAGTCTGTAAAATATGGGGGTCTACAAGTCATTTAGGAGTATTTATGATGGAATTTGTCCTATTATTATTAAAACTACATTTTCAGCATTAACAACAGAAAAATCAGTT